>JAMKCH010016648.1:0-131269 GCA_023653785.1 Ophioderma brevispina | reverse complement strand
CCTCATTATGAATATGCAATTAAATTAAATGAAAAGGGGGATTTGCTGGATGGGACAGCATGGGATTAACATTAATTTGTCAACAAGACTGAAGATGTCGCTGACATTCTTAATGTTTCTCAATTTTTTAAGTGAAAAAAAAAAAGAAAAGATGTAAATTTCTTGTAATGCATGTGCAAATACAAAAATGATGTTGAAACTGTTGCAAAATTAATTTATTATCTTATTTTTGTTTTAAAGAATAAAAGAAAAAAGAAAATGAAGAAGTATTGATTATTTATCTCCTGTCGTCTGCCAATCACTTTACTACAAAACTTGGAAGGAAGTATCCATTGACACGTGTTACAAAAAAATCGCTATTTCTTCAAAATTAAAAAAAAAAAAAAAAAAAAAATTACATTAAAATATTGAAAA
This sequence comes from Ophioderma brevispina, assembly GCA_023653785.1. NCBI lineage: Eukaryota > Metazoa > Echinodermata > Ophiuroidea > Amphilepidida > Ophiodermatidae > Ophioderma > Ophioderma brevispina. The sequence continues at coordinate 130,855 of JAMKCH010016648.1, read as the reverse complement.
ATAATTGTGGTTTTAAGATGCTTTTTAAATTATCAAATGTGATACTCACTTTTGAAGTTATGGTCACCAATAGTTAGGGTTATAATTCTTTCTGAGGGAAACCCTGTATATAGCCGTAAATTTTTGTATTGAGCTGAGCTTAGTGATCCCCAGTCACAGACTTTTATCCCAAGAACTTGAAGAGAGAGTGCCGTTGAAGGGATGTGTGCGACCCACTCCAATTGATGATTACCTATAACTGAGATTATTCAACCATGACAAGCAATGTTTTCATAAAGAATTTGTTGAAATAAAATATTCATGAATCATCTGCTTCACAATAGCAGTAATGGCAATTTTGACGAACGGGAAGGAAAAAAATAAAGAATAGGATGAACGCTCTTCAGAAATCGACCTCCTATTTCGTTTGAGTGAAGAATTTCTATTCTGATAGTTGAAACATTCTAGCAATTAATAATTCATAGATGCACAGGAGTGGCACGGAAGCAGAAAAGGCACGACAAGTTGGCAAATTTAAATCCAGGAAATCTGTCACATTTGCATGTTAAATTACGCCCTGACATATGCAAGCCAAATAGATCAGCCCAGATCATGGCATGTTAGTAGTGACCTTCCCTAAAAATCGGGTTCAACCGGTACTCCTTCCCCATCCAGGTTTCTACCTATAGTGTTATGTGGAGTTAAGCCACATTAAAAACTTCAATGGAATAGGCGGGGCAACACACAGTATAATCTTTTTTCGAAGTGAGGACGATACACCTCCTTCTCTTAACACCTTCCAGGGTCAAACAATAGTTAAAAAAGTTGTACACTCACTTAAATATAATAAAATGTAATTCAATATCTTCCCCTAAAATATCAGTGACCAGTGATATGACGGCCCGTTTCACAGTAATGCCAACTTTTTGTCAAACATGGGGGTCATTTTTAAAACTTTAGGGTCAAGCTTTGTTATTTGTTTTGTAAGGTGTATAAGACTATAACTTTTAAGGAAAAATAGAAAGCACACCTTAATCTTTTCTCCTTATTACTTTTTTCAATCAGAGAGTTGGAAAATTGAGCCATTTTTGTAAAAAACACAAATAGTTCTTAATGGAAATTTAGATTAATTGCCAAAAGAAACGGACTTTCTTATCATAAAGTAAAGTATGCACCTTCAAGCAATACCCGCTGAATATGAACATTGACGCTTGAATTTTTTGACAATTTCTTGACATTTTTGCTTCTATTTTATCCAAAAACAGGTTCTGGACATAAAAAAAGGTTATTTATAAAATCAAAAAACGGAAGAGAGCACAGTGATGTTTAATGAATTGAGTAGTGGTAAGCTGGAGAACATTTGTACTGACTGCAAGCAAAATCTCACCCATTGAGTTACCAGATAATTAGATTTATGTCCAAAGTGTTCGACGTGACTGTGAACGGAATTTTGACATAAAATCTTATCTTTTGAAATTTATTAAAAACAAAAAAATGATTTAAGCTCTTATAAAAGATGAAAACCCTACTAACTTTCCCCTTGAATGCTTTCTTTGTTTCATCTTCATGCCCTTCCAATATCCAAAGCTGTTAGTTTGCATGGTGATTGTATTGAAGTTGCGTTGGACGTGACAAATTGAAAAGGTGAACGGCAATTTTCTTGAAATTTACTAAAACTTGTCGCACTCAAAAATAAGTTGGTAGTTAAAAAACCATGGAACAAACTACATTGTAGAAAGAAACATACTATACAATTTAAAATTGCAGACCTCCTCGTTTTTGAGTTATGCAACTCGAGTGTGTGGACGTGATACCAACGTGTTGGACGTGATGGTGTGAACGGAAAATGTAATGTTGATAGAGCCAAGCCATTTTACAGTGGTTGTCAAAATTTTAGTACAATTTACTAGTACATTGAAAGTGCTCTCAGAGACAAGTTCACACAAACTAGAAACTTACTTTTCCATAAAGACAACAGGGCTCTGCCAACAAAAAGGTGGACGTGGGACAAAATTGTGAACGGGAAATTGCGGACAAGATTTCGAATAACCACATCTGAATTAATTCAAGGACAGTCATATAATTTGTGTGGGCATTATCATGAGGGATGGTCTTTGTAAATGATCTGCAATAAAATGCACAGATATTCCACCACAGAGTGTCAGTATAGTTAAGTATAAAATGGTATTCAATGTGAACGGAAAATGTCCCGTCCAACACTCAATTTTAATTGCTCCATAAGATTTTTTGGGCACTCTGCACACCTTATTTCATGGTAATTAAAGTGATCAGTAGTTGCCTAAAAGAACTCAAAAGTATAAAAAATTGAAGGTTCTACATAGATAATATGGCAGCTGAAAACAAAAGGGCATGTTATTTTTGGGTGACGCCATATCAGTCAAAATTTGAACATTTTGGGTGGTCCGTCTCTGACAGTACAAGCACAATAAATTGGTTTAGGTATGGGGGTAGGTCTAGATAGAAGATCTAAGTAAAAAACACAAAAGTGACTCTGTATAACCTTCCTGTAAAACAAATCCGATAGGTTTTAAGTGAAAATTCAGAAAGTTGGCAATACTGGTAATGTTTTTTAAGGTGGGAACCCATTGGTCACATCTACCAATTTGCCAAAAATCAACCTCTCTATAAAAAAAAACATGCAGCTTAAAATGTCTTTATCAGAAGCATATGAAAGGATATATCTTCTGAAAGCTTATAAGGTGGGGCATTCAACTACGTACAATTGGAATGATATACAGGGTTGTCACAAAATCACCAGAGGTGGAAACAACAGACAAAGTAGTTGTAAACTCTATTTGTTTGTCTTTCATATTCTTATGCAGGATATTTGATATAAAAATGGAAGTGTTATTGTTGCCGTGGAAAGAAAGACCTTCAAAGACAATATATATTTGTCTGAATATCTCGGGCCATAATTCATTTAAAGGGTGTTCAAAAATTTGTTCTATTCGGGGTATAAAACCAAAAAACTTTTGTGTCAAATATTTTATTATTTACCTACAGTGTGATTTTTACGTTGGGGATATGTTTTTGAGGCTCAGAGGATCAATTTTTACAGGTTACGAACAATTTCGACCTTTCGTTGTCATGAAATGACCATTTACCAAATCAAGGTCAAGTTGGGCCGATACTCTCCCCTTCAAGCGGCTATTATGCCAAAGTCCGCCATCCTTGTACATATATGTATGTTCCTCGGTAAAATGCAAATACCATGCTACAGAAACTTTTTCTGAAAATTTAAAGGCTCAGCTCTTTTTTATTTGCGTGAACCATTATCATCAATTAAAGAGCGTAATGTGTGAAATGTAAAGGGAGGAAAGGCATTGACCTTTGTTCCAATTATCAAATTTATTGAATTCATGTAATCTTGAATTGGCAAATTGGTTTGAAATTTGATAGTATGGATTTACCATTTTATGCAAAATAATTCAAAATTTATGTTACATCTGCAAGTGGTTCCCAATTGAAAATGTACACACGCAACCACATCCACCGCAAACGCATCCACCTACACCCATGGCTAATTAAAATTTTAATGAATTGTTGTGCTAATTGGTTGTTGTTTTGGATTGAATCACCAATAATTTTTAAGACTAATATATTATTTATAAAATGAGCCCAAAATCCATTACATTTGTTGGAGTTTTGCAAGATTGCAAGAAAATGGCCACAAAACCAACAATATGTGACAAATCCACCATTTTGGTGCCAAATTAAAAAAACACCGACCTATGTGAAACGGCCATACATCATACTGCTTTGACTCCAGCAAATAATGACACTATTATCAGTAATCCACCTGGCATTCAAATAACAAAGCACTTCAGATCTTTTTGTCTGGCAATTCAGAGCTATTATGTTATGCCAGCAGTAGTTGAAAGATTACAGGTGTTATCACCACCCCGATTTAGATTGAGCTGTCCTATTCATGAATAAATAAAACCTTGAGCTTCACTGTTACATGTAGTCAACTAACTTGACAAGGCTTTCATCATTTATTAGAGAATGAAACAAAGATGAACAAAAGTATGAAAGAAATGTGTTTGGCAAGCAGTTAGCTAACACCTTTGTGCAGAAGCAAGACCTGTGATTTTGCTAAAGTCATTCTATTCAATCACCATCATGCTTTAGAAGAAAGCAAAAGGGTATCCAGCATAAAGGTTAAAGGTGCAAGAGAGATTTTGAGACACCAAAATATTGTATCCGAATTTAGTTAATTTTATGCTAAATTAGACACAAAATAGAGTTCTTACCTTGTATTTGGCTACAGAAATGCATTAAAAGAGAGAAAAAACGGGGGTTTTGGAATTATATCGTATGAGTGTTCCAAACAGGCCAATCGACCATTTTTGGCGAAATTTTTTTTCATATTTACATGTATGATTATACTAATCACAGCTCTTTAATATACCATTATTAAACAAAAAATAACATTACAATGTAGATTAATAGATTTTTACTTTATGGAACATCTTCACCCAAACGCCAAGGAAAGTTCTTCCAAAACAGACCACTCTGTATTCGTCTGTTTGCTAAACCTGAAAACCACCGTGCGACAGCTTATAAAAGTGATCTATCGACCAATGGGATATTGCGAGATCATCTCCTCTCTCGATCAAAACTGGGTAGCCTATAGAAAGTCGGGTCGAAGTTTATATTAGTACAATGTGTGTAGCTGATCTGAGACGGATTTTGCACACTAAAAATATAAATTTGCATGATTTTCATGACAACAATTCTGCCAAAAAAAAAGAAAACGCGTAAAAAAAAAAATACAAAATTGTAAAAATTGATTCAAGCAACACACTGAAAAAATATATATTTGGCGAGTTACTACAGAGGATATGTGAATGTGTAAAGAATAAAAAGCACTGACTTGAACACACTAAATAGTAGGACCTATCCACAAATGTCAACAAAAATTTTACGTGCATATATTAGTCTACTCTATAAATTTTTAACCTTTAAAAAAAAAAAAAAAAACAAAACCCTATCTGTAATGCTTCAACGCCGATATTCAACCGGTTTTGAAATGAGAGCTAAAACATTATTCTGTGACTCCATAGAGAACTATGTAAAACAATATGGTGACCAAAATGGGGCATATTTCGCCTCATAACATCCAAAACAAACATCCTTTAGCCCTAATATTCACAGGGTAAATGGGGACAATAGTAGCTTTCTTCTGATAAACCAAATTTTGCCCACTACGGGTAAATCTGGGGGTCCCTGGAGAAGAGGATATTAGCGATCGGAAAATGGACCCTTTATTTTGGTAAAACATAATGCATGAAACGGTAAAATATAAAAGTGAATATTGGATAGAAAGCATAAAAGTCATGGTTTATGGGATTTGTTGGCAAGCGACCACTTGCTGCAGTGTTTTCCTGTATGATTAATATTCTTCCTGTTAAATAATCCATTATAAATGAAGATCCAATAGTGCATAATAAAGTTGATATAATTTCCAAAGTTCACAATAGGAGCCTCTTATAAATGTAGTCGTAATAGGCCTGGAAAAAAATGGGACAAAAAGTATTTTGCGTGATTGTAATTACGGCAAAGTATTGTATTTTTGATCCTTTTCATAGGCGTAAATCACGGGGGTGGGAGTGGGGTCAAATAGGGATCATCCCCTAATGTTGATGACTGTTCATGTGTTTTGACCAAAATAACCTAATATTTTACCATAATAGGTTTAAAATTGGTTCTAAATTACATTTAAGGATTCAGCTTCTAAATGCAAAATTTTTAGCGCGTTTTAATTGTTTTAGAAATAAGTTAAAGGTTTTTTTTATTTTGTATGATACAACTATACGTTTCATGAGACTAATTTCACAAACGACCCTTATTTCATTGAGAAATGTTAACATAAACGTACATGTAGTAAGTTACGGTAAATTGTGAAAAAAATAGTAACCAATACTCATTAACAGGTGCTGAAATTAATTGATTGGTGAAGCTGTAATTAAGTTTAAAAACTAAAATAAGTATGTTAGTAATTCAACGTTATAACAAAAACAAGAACAATTTGTAACACCAGAAAGGTCCCAAACAAGTACTCAATGTAGTAACTTTTTTTCACTTCCAAGTTTTTATAGATAGTGCAAAAACTTCTTGGTTGAAACCCTTTCACGTTTTGGTAGGATAATTTAATTTGACAAAGGATATTACATTTGAAAGGAAATTAAGCATATAAGTTCAATGTTCTTATATAATTTCCCTGTATATAAGTAGCATCCGGGGTAGATCAGTGATCGTGGTTATTACGGATTTGGGTTCATATCAGAGGGCCATTCTCAGTTAGATAGGCTTAAGGTATGAAGTTATTACATGATAACTTTACCAGCCAAATATTAAGATACAATAATGATATGTAAAACATAGTACCTCAAAATGTTTTCGTTTTTTCTCTTTCTTGCTATATTTACCCAATACTACGTTATTATTGAGTTTCAGCAACTTAGTTGATTAATATTAAACTGAATTGATAATTTCTCTGTGTACTAGTAAATAAGTGCAATAAAGCTAAGTGATTGAGTACACAACTGCAAAACATAGGGCGTTAAAATTAACAACCACCTGGTTATAGGAGGACCACACCAAGAGGGGTGTCACAATTCCACACCTTTGGTGTTATTTTAACACTATTTGGTGTTAAACAAAGTTAAGCATTTCAAATGTGTTAAAAATTACACCAAATGTTGTTGAATTTTGACAACACTTGGGGTGATCTCCTAGAACACCGGGTGGGGTTAAAATTTAACACCCTAGTTGCAGTGCATGTAGAAAAATTATTATCAACATTATTCAACCATTTAATTGAATACATCATTAATGGTATACATTAAAAGATTATCAATTGTCCCGCGACATGAAGTTCGGGAGGGGACTATAAAATGGGCTCCGTCGTATGTCCGTCGTATGTCTGTATGTCCGTATGTCGGATGTCCGTGATAAAATGTTAACCCTGGAACAGTTGGCATATCTTTTTTTCTGGATGGTTTAGAGTAGCCAAAATTGGTATATTGTAGGAGGATGATACCCCCTACTATGTAATTAATTCCCCCAGGGTCCCTCCCCTGGTCGATCCAGGGTGTAGGGGAAAAAAGGTCAAGGAAAAAAAGGTCAATATTGTACAGAAAATGTACATGGGGTACAATTTATCTGGAGTTCCGTAAGGGCTACGATGATGTAACTTGGTGGAAAAAGAAGCAGATGATGAGTTCTCAACCTGATTAGATTTTGGGTGTAAAATAGCTAATAAGTATCTAATTTGCATAATGAATGGAATGTTTCTGCAAGATTGTGTACAAGTTTTCGGAGTTCTGTAAGGCATAATGATGTAGGTGAAGCGGGCTGAGGCGTTCTCGACCTGATTAGATTGCCGATTTTTTTTTAGTTCTGGTTGTTGCGCATGGGTCAGTCTTTTGGGTGGCAAGACTGTTTAACATTTCGTGGAAAATGTGAAAATACATAAAATTCAATGTTTTCGCCGCTTTCCAGACCCCGTATGGGTCCCAAATTTAAAATGTGGTCACATGATTTTTCAAAAATAGTGTTGCCACATTGAGTTAATTATCATATTTTTACTAAATTTAGTGAATTTTCAGGGATTTTTGCATGATGAATTTTAAGATTCTTGAGTCATTTTACCAAAAGATAACCATTTCTTTCCAAAGTTATTTTTGGCGAGCTTTTGATGGCCAAAATTAAGGGTGGACTGGTGCAGTTTTAGTTGTCACTTAGTGATCGCGATATTCGGCGGGGACATATTTTATGCATCGCGTAAATACGAGTTCGCCTTGTTGAAAATTAGGGGTGGGCTATAAAATGATGTTTAAGATCATTTTGTCCCAACTCTTATTTGATGCAGCTTGATTCCCTGAGCATTTTGACACCAATTTTGTCGAAATCGGCCAAAAAATGAGTAGGTGCCGCCCAAAAATCCAAATTTTGGGGGGGGTCTGAAGAGGGTCTGAAAATGATAAATGTGTCAGTTAAAGGTCCATGGCCCGATCGCTAATAGCCTCGTCCCCAGAAGCCCAGATTTTACCAGAAGTGGTCAACATTTTGGTATCAGAAGAAAGCTACTATTTTTCTCATTTACCCTGTGAAATCTTAAAAAAAAAAAAAAAAAAAAAAAAAAAAAAAAAAAAAAAAAAAAAAAAAAAAAAAAAAAAAAAAAAAAAAAAAAAAAAAAAAAACAATATTAATTTTACACAGTACTCTATGGGGCTTACGAAATCACGTTTTCTGCTCTCACCTGAAAACGCATTGAAATATCGGCGCGAAACTTTACAGGTGGAGTTTTTGGGTGAAGGCCAATCTATCAAGATGAAAACTTCATATCCTTAAATCGGGCCATCCCCCTTTAAATACCACATTTTAGCAATGTTAGGGTAAATTTTTATGTTTTTGAGGTCAAGGAATCCATTTTGATGAATTTCGTCAGATTTCGATTTTTCGTTTTCATAAAATTAGCCATTTTACGTAAAATTAAGCCTCGAGGGCGCTTTGCCAGCCATGCCCTAACGTTACCCATTTTGAGGTATTTTTCTATGTAGAATTGAAGATAAGCTGTATTAACATATATTCTGAAATTTTCAGGACATAGCTCTTTTTCGTTTGGTAACAGTGCCAATTTTTATAATTTGGCAATGTCTCTATTGAAAACATAGGATGCAAAAGTTTGTTGACCTACACACAAAACTATGGCACAAAATTGCATTGATGTATTCCAATTAACTGGCTGCCACAGCGAAACCGTTCAGTTTAAAGAACTCAAATATCTGGAGTAGGTACTATCAATTACTACCTTTAGGATAAGTTTCAATGATTGCAATAAGGAAAGAGCATGTAACTGTGAATGGCAAAAGCGCCCTCATAGCTGAATTTAACAAAAATGGCATTTTTTACGAACGCGGTAGATCTGACATTGCTGGAACATTTACAAAATGGATTCTTTGACCTCAAATACATATGTGTAGATACCAAAACACTGGGCTGAAATGTAATATATAATTATAGTAATGACAATTTATAATGTTCAGACCATCTTCAGACACCCCCTTTAAATACGTTTTTGGGCGGCACTTTATCATTTTTTGACCGATTTTGACCCAAATTGGTGTCCAAATGTCAGGGGATAAGCTGCATCAAAGAAGAGTTAGGAAAAATGATCTGGAAATATCATTTTTCTCCCCCTGTAAGCCCACCTCTATTGAAATTACTCAATATAATGAATGCAACCCCAATTACTTATTTTATTAGTAGGTGAGGACTTATTCCTTTCAATTCCAATAACGGAAAGATGTTTTAATATGCGAAAATTATCATTCGCATTTTCAATAAAACACTTTGATAATCAGAAATGTGGATTGACAGGAAATTTAAACGTCAGAAGTCTTGGAAATACACGTTAACCATTGAGCACCGCAGTAAAAATGCCGGCCCCAAAACTGTGCCATCTTAACAAAATATGGCTTGTTTTTTTAGTCATAGAAAGTTTTCAACTATACTGTACGAGTGTTGTGACTTCAAAGGTGAAACATATACGGCAATGGTCTGTTGATGACAAAAATAATTCTCATGGGGACATTGTCATTTCATTTTCAAATGTTACAGCATTTGACTCTCATGCCAATACTCTTCTATAGTTTTCGTTATTGAGAATAAACAAATTTTCGTCAAAATGCCTCGTAAATTAATACAAATAAAAATTAAACTTGTAGTATTAAGATAAAGCTTTCTTCTAGATAAAATAGTGACCTTTGATTCGTTTAATCTGCACAAAGTATTAAAATATACACCTTCAAGCAGTGGGTAACCAGTGGGGGGACCGTGGGGGGCAAGCTGACCCCCCCCCCGAAAAACTTGGGAAGGGGAGCCAAAAAAAGGGAGAAGGAAGAGAAAAAGAGAAAGAAAAACGAGGGAAAGAGAAGGTAGAAAAGGGGGAAAAAGAAGAGAGGAGAAAGAGAAAAAGAAAGAGGGAACAAGAAAAAGGGAAGGGTTGTAGTGTTGTCGCAGGTTTGGCAACCCGATTCCGGTGGTGCTTGGCGCACATCCATAGAGTATTGTCTCCATCTGGCTTCCCCCGGCGCCCTTACTTAAAAATTCTCTTATTCTACCCTTCCTTCGACTACTCTCTCGCGACCGGGGATACTAAAGGCTGCCCCCTCTTGGGCCCTGCCCTCTTGGGACTTCGATTACTTTGAGTTACGATTTTTCCCCCCATTTTGAGCCCCCGCACGCCCGCACGGGGGTACCGGCGCCTTTGTTAGGATGGCACCTCCGCGGGCGATGAAAGGGCGTCCGGGGGGAGGCTGCGGAGGGCAACTGGGAAGAAGGTTGCCCCGGTTGGGTCGACTCGGCGAGCACGCGAGCCGGAAAAACAATGGCGCCTGAAAAATCGGGAAACTTCTTAAGTCTTGCCCCCTCCACCCCACCCCCCCGGTTGGGTCTAACTCGGCGAGACGCGAGCCGGAAAAAAAATGGCCCCCCCCCCCCCCACCCCCCCCCCGGAGGCTCAGGTTGGTTACGCCCCTGCCGCCTTTCAAGCCAATAAACCAGATTCAATCATAAACTTCTTCCGCTTAACGTTTAAGGAAGTTATTATGTCCAATAATTCACAACAAAACCCAGGGTTTCAAATGTTAGACATCCACTTTGGATGTCCTAGTGTACTTACACCATGTAGGCCTATGCTGCAATTGGAAATACAGCAAATACTGTACATTGGTCCAATTAGGCGTATAAACGACTACAACTGGAGCTTTATGCGATTTTTTTTTCGAGTTAAAATTATCGCATATGAATTTCAATTATACTATTAGTACTAAAGTTTACAGGAAAAAAATACTATACATACAAGAAAAATTCTGGCAGCAATTCTGATAACAAAAACCCCGTGTAAACATACAGCTTTTACAGGTTTCCATTTTCAAATTAATTATATAGCTTGATGAATATATTTTAACATTAATTATTAAGTATTGATAAATCAATTCTAAGTACAAAAGATAAAAATAGAACTCATCAGTCCTCTTTCTAAATTATTCATTGGCATATTTTGCCGTAAAAAAGGCTGTAAGAGATGATGACGGGTAGAAAATCATACAAAAGCATAGTCATTCTAGCGCCCTCCTAGAGCAAAACGTATGTTCAACATTTGCATACCACTGTCCGGAGCGATCGATGGACTCTTTTTGAGTACTCCAAACAGTCCAATGCGCCATTCGTCTCCTTTGGACTGACACAGAGGACGTTTTTTTTTTGTTTTTGGCAAACAGACCAATCGCTATTTTGACAAGGAAAACAAAGGATCTTGAATTGAAAGCGTGCCCAAAATGAAGACGTTTCAGTGTCCACAATGTACACATAAAATCATTTTCCTAAAATGTTTCAAATTTTTGATATGCAGTTCATAATTCTCTAAAACTTCGCTCGCCGCTATCTCGAAATGTGACTTTTGGTGATTGGCTGTTTGGAAAATTCGTGAACGATATTTCAATGTACAAACATCGGCCTGAATTTCGTATTTGCTTAGATACGAAATTAGAAATTTCACAATTTTGTAGCCCAAAGAAACCTTTTTCCAGCTTAATAAATCCTTTCAGATGGGTAAATTTTTGATGGAACGCGTTAAATCAGGGTAGAAATCATTACTTTCGATTTTTTTTACCAGGGACATCTCTCCGTTGCAAAACACCTGTAATTTAAATAATCGTATTTTTCATGAGATAACCATGTTGTCCTATGTGTAATATTTTCATTATCGGTTGGTGAATACCAGTGTGGTTTCCATTTTCTAAAAACTGCGGTAAGTTGAATAGAATGGTGGTTACATACAAACAGCAGGTTATGATCCTGCACAAAGATGTTAGTTCAATCTCCAAGTACAAGTTTCTTTTCTGGTTTGTTCATCTTTGTTACTTTTCAAATAAATCGCTGAAAATATGAGTCAAAGTTATTGAACACCCAGTAGAAGCTCAAGGTTATTATTCTGAACAAGGATAGGTATTTTGGTGAAAAAAAAAGCCTGGATATACTCGAAGGGGGAGGGGTGGTTAAAACATTGAAAATCCTTTCAAAACAAAACTGCATGGGCATATACTGGCTCTGCACGGTGTAGATAAAAGGAATCTGCATTGCTTTTGTCCTCTGCATACCGAGCACCTAACAAATATTAGTGCTATTTTTTACATTTTTACCATCCACTATATTCCCTAATTAGCTTGTTAGAATAATTCAGCGTTAAGGAAATTGAAATGACAATCATTTTGAAGAAAATTGCAACTTTTAGACTTGATATACCCACAGTATTGAAAGGATGATATCATTTTTATTTTTGCACAAATTGGTGAGGTTTTTGCCGATATGCACTACGGAAAGCCCAAATCCGAGCATCTTTTTCCCTTTGATGCGATGGGCCTCTATAGACATTACCATACCCTGACTGCAAATTCTTGTTTTTTCCAGGTTTATCAAAATTGAGTACTCTCCCATTGAATCAGCCTAATTGAAATCTAATGAACCATAATTAACTTCTGGATGTGAAGGGACTCTCATAGTTTTTAACCTTCCAGGCCACCAAAACAAAAAAGGTCGGTCTGCATATGATGCCATGAGTATCCATTGAAAAACCACTGCGCCTTTAAACTTGTCCTCCCGAGCCATGGGGGGATGTTATTGGACCAAACTAGATCCCTGGTTGTTTTAAAGGGGAAGCAGTCTAATTAACAGAAAGTAGTTAATATATACTACTAGTGCTTTTGGTTTGTTCCCAGATAAAAACAAAATTCACTACATTACCAAATATGGAAATGTCAAGCACTGCAGAAGCCTCTCTGTAAATGTTTATTTTTTCCATTTAATTGCTTTGGGCATGCATTTGGCCATGTCAGACTATAAATTCTTTAATCATTGGCCTGTAGCTGACTTGAATTTTAAATACCTTTAGAAGCTTAAATGAATCATACCAGGTGTAAATAGAAGACTATCAAAGTTCATCGCTTGTTAATGTGGAACTGAAAGAAAAACAAGGAAGGAAAAACCCCAAGCTCATCCCAAAGGGGGAGGGACACGCCTTGTCCAAATGAACATGACTTGTTACAAGTGCGCACCTTAATTCAACTCAGAGCTTTTAATTCTCCAGTCAGCAGTAGTGTCTTTTTGTGCTTAAACACAAAAAAAATCTTATTGATGAATGAGAACATTTCAACCATGACATGTATGCAAGCAACTTATATGCATATTACATAGAATAATACTAATCAACATAGCTGATAAAATTGGAGAACTGTTCACTTTACAATTTGAAGACATAATGTAAATACATACTACGGTTCAACAAGCTGACGCAAGTAAAGCAAACATACACAAGGCAAAAAAAGATACAATTAATCCAGGTCATGTATGGAGTGAGATATTACTAGCCCAAATACCTGAATGGCCAAACGAAGGAGACATAAAAGGGGGAAAAACAAAAGCTGCCAGTAATAAAGGACAAATGAGAACACAAAACAATTCAAAAGGTGAAGATGGAGTTGATATGCAGAACCCCTGGTATGTTTGCCAGATGATAAGCATTCCATAAATGAAGTGAACCCCCCCCCACCCCCCCAACTCCTCCATGTAAAAGTTTTGAGGACCTGTCTTAAGGAAAAAAAGATTCTATGGTTAAGCTATCTGTCAGGGGTGGCTGGAGGAAACAGATATGTGAAACCGACCGTGATTGCACGGTGAGATTGCAAGTATATCCATCGTCAGAAAAGAAATTGAGATCTATTTTTTTGTTTTTAATCATGCCCTGAGTTAATTGTGTTTGAAAGGAACTGTCATCTTAACAAGAGTATAAATTTCTTTTTGGTGTTGTCAGAATGCACTGGCAGTGTCTCCTGTAGTGGTACAACTGGGCATGTCATAGGCGGTTTGGAGTGTGGATTGGCCTGTGCAATTTTTCAGGAGTTGCAAGAGGTGGATTAAAATGGATTCATGGAGCCAGTTAAATCTACCCTGGTTGAGTGAGATGGAACATAAGTTCAAAACATGGCTAAGAGTTACTTGATTACCACAAAGTTTACATTTGGTGTAAGATTGCTTTCCCCAAGTCTTAAGAATACAGAAGGTTGGTAAAAAGTCAATGGAAGCCCTTAAGGGAAAGCTCAGGACCCTTCTGGTTTGATGTTCTTTTCCAAAACAGCAAGATTTAGTGGAAGTCAGGTCATTGACCATCTTCTTAAAAATTGACCAGTTGGTGGGAGTTTCCGTGACCTGACCCATCTGACACGCTTATGAATTGGAAAACCTTAAAAATAAACAAGCTTTATTCCGTGAAGGGTTTCCAAATTCATAAGTGTGTCAGAAAAAAAGGTATCAGATGGGTCAGGTTACGGACAACTCCCCAGCTGGTCTCATTTTCACTATCAGCAACTTAGTGATATTTTTCCATGACAAGAGCTGTGTTTTGTCTTTTGGCTTCCATTTTGATTCCTTGACAATATTCCTTTTTAAAGCAAAGTAATGCAGTTATCTGCTAATAACCATGCACCGGGCATAGGCCAGGGAGTGTATTTCAAAGTAGAATCCAAAACAAGGCAAAAGTTGAGGCCTTCTGGACCACAAATGAAGGCTGGTGTTGAACCTCTGGGTGAAGTCCTAGGAAGGACTTTGTTGGTGTTTACAAGTGTGGATATGATTAAGATTTTGTAGTCAAGTAAAGCTTATGGACAGCTAACATCATCTAAATAATTATAATAATACATGGGCTTTTATAAAGCGCCATTTCATCAAGATCACAGAGCTGTTGCCTATTATTATTACCCTGCCATCAGGAAATCGTCACAATCATTTTGCTTCACTTAGGTTGGCAGCTGGCCAAGCGCACAATCCTATCAGCACTTAGATTGTAATATTCCCCCTAACAGCTACCCAAAAATTGCTTGGGTCGACGAGGTAAGCGAGGTAAAGTGCCTTGCCCAAGTGCACAACACATTGGCTGCAACAGGGCTCGAACCCGCAACCTTCACATCATGAGTCGGCCGTCATATCCACTGGACCACATGTGCCCTCACATCTAATAGGTGGGGCCACATATCGAGTGTAAATTTTCAACTTGTTGTTGACCAGATGTATTGATGTTATCAATGATGGATTCTTTTGACTTCATGATTTTATGAATGTCCTTAAATTTACCTACTGTGGAGGAACTTTTCCGCGGTGGCCCTGAGTGATTTAGAACATTTTAGTCACCGATGGAAAAGATTGATATGGATTAGCATTTCTGGTTTGAGAGTATAGTAATACCACAAAGAGCTACATTACTAAAGGAAATGGCATCATACCCAATGTTCATATTCTACCATATTTGTATACCTAGTCACTGAAGAATTCAGCAACCTTTATGTAAGAGATATACTAGAGCTTGCTTGTGCTTTATTCTGTAAGGTGTCAAAGTTGTGTCAGGTTGTCAACTTATGTTGCAACTTTTCAGATTATACCATACCAGGGAACACATATTGCCCTAATAAATGTATGCTTATTAACCTTTGTTATTATCTTGATGTAAAACAAGACGTTACAGACCTTGCCCTAATGTGTAATTGGTTTTAATTAGCTTGTGAGTACTAATCTCACTTTTTTTTTATTTTATAGGTGTTTGATGTAGTATGGCCAAACAGACTTTTTAAAAATTGCAGGCAATAACGTATCACAATCGCCCCCCCCCCACCTCTCCCCTCCCCACAGCAAGATCAGCAGCAGACCACCACCACAACACTACGCATAAACCATCATAGCACAAACCCCAGCAAGCACTAAACCACAACCATCAAAACGGCTGCACCAGCACAGCAGTTTGTGCAAGTGAAAGTAAGATTAGGATGACACAAGTACCTATACAAACCCAGCTGCTGCAGACAACAGTCAGAAAATATGTAGTGTCAGCACACGCGTGTGCGGGGGGGGGGTGCTCACATAGAAATGAATATGGGTTTGTAAGGCACACGCTTCCAAAACCAGGGACATTCTGTGCTAGAGGATTGAAAAAATAAGGGTTCTTGGGTGAGAGACCAGCAAATGCCCAAAATAGGGGGTTTCAAGTGACCCAAATTTACAAAATGTCCAAACCTGGGGCCTGTGGGGCTTTTGGGTGAGATTTTTTTGCACAATTTCCTTAAAAAATAGGTCTTGGTGGGTGTGAAAATATATCAATTTTCCCAAAAATACGGGTCTTGGGTGACTTTTGGTAAATTTTCACAAAATATGGTGGGTCTGGGGTGACACGATGCAAAAAAGGGGTCTTGACTCTGTTTTGTGGCTTGTGCTCATGACTTGATTTCCATTTGAATTTTGGGTTAGACTGAAAGCCCAAGAGAGACCAACACAGTTCCTAAATCAAGAGGATGAAATTTTTAACTGTGAAATAGGTTACAACATTGTCGGAATGTCATAAAAGGTCAATATATCCTAAATATAAATCTGTTGGCAAGTTCACTTGGGAATTCCATAATTGATTTGGTCTTACCAATTAAATATTAAGCCAAAAAAAAATTGTTTCCAGTAGGTAGCTGCAAAAACCCCATATTATGCCAATGCACTTTTTTTGTGGGCGGCCAGCATAGCTGTCGTTGTGCGGGTATGCTTTATGGTGGGTGTAGTGTCATCGAAAATGTTAAGTTTTTTAAGCGACTTCAAAAATGATCATATCAAAAATTGGCAAACAAGCAGTGGCAATCATATTTTTTGACGTCAATTATAAATTATTAAAACAAAAGTATTCATTGGGACACTTAATTATTTTGAAAACTTAATTTTCATGTGAATAAGTTTTTTACGGGGGGGGGGGGGGGGGGGGGGGGGGGGGGGGGGGGGGGGGGGGGGGGGGGGGGGGGGGGGGGGGGGGGGGGTTAGGGGCCTGAATGAGGCAAGGCTATGTGTAATCTATGTTAACATGCATAGCATTTGATACCGCACATTAAATTGTGTGCCGGCTGGCAGCGGCATAAAACTCTTCTGTAGTAACTACATCCACTTCTTTTAGGCATTATCTTTCAAAGAAATCTTTGTTTTTGTGGTTACCTACACTTCCGCCTGTTTGGGCTCCCATTTGTAAGACAATTGTTCAAATGGATCAGTTGGGGGGGGGGGGGGGGGGAGTTCAATCTTCTACAAGTATGAAATTTCACAAATTCCCACCACATAACTTCACACTCACTGTCTGAAGGTATCTGTTGTTAGACAAAATTTGTATTTTCCTCAGTTTGCCACCAATTCATGCATTTGACGGGGCACCAGTAGGCCTCGCGGAGTTTAAAAATAGAAAAAGCCACCTCCTTTTATGGCAATGCAGCTATAATACCGCAGTGTATGCTAAATATATGTTAAAATAAAAATATTTCCTGAAAAAAAAAGAAAAATAGAAAGACCCCTCTTTTTAAAAAAACAGAATGCTAACTGTTTGTGTGTCGCCTGCTTTAGCAGAACACATAGGGATGGTTTTTTCCGTAGTGGGATATGGGCTGTGTGGTTGTGGCGTAAACAAGGTTAACAATAAAGTGCAATTTCACATACGATTGATTATCTAACTTTCATACTTGCGTAGTAGAAAAAACTGGCCCAGCTTATTTGATGTAAACAAAGTGACCTTGATGACCCCCCTATGTAAACTTTGACCCCATTTTGGATGAAATCTTTAAAAAACTACCTTTCTTTTGCAATTAAGATCGTCTATGTCACCAAAGTTACTCAAAAATAACCACTGGCCATAACTTAATGTGGGATGTAGCCGATGTACACAGATTGTCCTTTGATGACCCATGTGACCCTTTGAACCCCATTTCATTAAATCAAACACCAAAGTGCTCAACAAAAAACGCTGGCCAAAATCTTTCAAACATCACCAAACTATGACGCCCGTTGACAAACCCAATTCAGGCCGAACAAGTTCCAGGTAAACGATTTATTTTTTTTTTTACTAAGGCTAATGCAAACAGCCATGAAGTAGTGGCAGTCAAGAACACATTGTTAGTGGGAAGTTTTGAACTAGTTTGACTGAATTGGATAAAGTTACCACACACTTCCTATGCTACAGGCTGACCATGCTATAAATGCCTGAAGTGCAAAGGGTGAACAGATTAACCTTCCTGCTGATAAGCAATCATTACTTTATCTAAACATCCAATAATTCGGCAAGGCTGTTATAAGTTTGCATTTGCCGAAATGCATTTCGTCTTACCATAAAGCTTTAAATTTAAAGAAATCAGGCATACAGTTCCAGTAGTAAAGCAATAAACATCAATAGCGACACAGTTTTGACACAATTTGGATTGTACCCTGTGCAAATTTTATGAAATGTCATCGTGGCCAAACAGGAGTTTCTGTAAAATGTTGTTTTACACAGATCTCAATGGGGATTTGGCATAAGAAGGTACTATTAAGCAATAGCTCTTGCATGCCCACACTTGCATTACGTACCAAAATCATGTCCCAGTAACTTAAAGGGGCATTTCTTGATCTACTAAAATATTGACCATTTCCATTAAAAATGTCAGGTTCTGGGGACAAGGCTATTGGCGATCCGGTGATGGGTCTAAGGGTCTTTAATTACCATTGTACCCTTTTGGTACTGCATGTACCTATAACTTCAATAAAATCAATGGGTGATTTTATCAAGGAGTGGAAAAGGAGCAAGAAGCAGAAACTGTTACATTATTTAAACTTGAAATTTCCCAATGTATTATGTTTTATGAATAATTGGGTCATTATTTGCTTTTTTACAAGTTAGAGTTCACTTGCAGCTCTGTAATTGATGTTTTCTTTTCCTAAATGTCTGGGATCTTTTACTTTCTTGTTGCATTCTTTTCAAAAGTATTATGCGTTGTACATTGTTTTAACCTAATATGAATTTTCTTTGTACTCATACTAGCAGCCCAGCCAAGCAACACCCTTAAAGATTCAGGAAGGCCAACCGCCACACTCACGCTGCAGGCTACAGGGCAAGGCGGCCCTCAGACGGCCGTATACCAAGGCCATGTGCAGTATGTAGAAGGAGGAGACCATACCAGTCCCATCTATGCTAACGGCGCTATGTGAGCTCATTATTGTCATCCTGCACTCCTTAGAAAGAGCAAAACGAAAGAAGTCCTTCTGCTTGCTGTGCTGTGCTTTTTAGTTTGTAGTTGATTGTGATTGATTATGCCACAGTTTACAGAACAAACCAAATGTTTGCACTCGCATTGTATTCAAGGCACCCACTATCTCAATATGAACTTTAATGTGCTTTAATACATAGAATCTGTTCGATGTCACAGAATTGTCAAACATATTTTCCAAATTTTTCCCCCCAAATTCAAATTCATATAAATTTTACCTTCAAAATCAGTTCAGTAAACATCTCTTGCCATCCCAAGAAAGTAGTTACACCCAATGTTTACCATGAATACTTTTGTGGAACACTTTGAAATAATCAGCTGCAGAGACCTAATTTAATCACTTTGGTTAATGCATTGCACTAAGGAAAATTACCTCGGATTAATGTTTTGGGGAAAAAAAAATTATCTTACAGTATTCAGTCCAGGATTGTAGCAAGAACCTTCAGCACTTTGGTTCAGCAAATCACTCCACAATGGGATGATTTTGATTTATAGCTTCCCCAGTTGTTTTTGTTACCTTGGAATACATTTTTATCCCCCTGGCTTGAAAAGCAGTAGGGGGATATTGCGATATCGCGCATGTCCATATGCGTATGTATGGTATTTGTGTGTATTCAAGTTTGGTTAGTTTTCATTTTTCTTCACGTCCCCTTACCAATTTTTACAAACCAGACTTTTTGGGGTTAAGGGTGCAATAGGGGTTTTCCTTCCTGTGTGGATGATGTCAAAGGTCATGGACCAAGGTCAAAGGTCATCTGAGGTCACATTCCATAACCTGCCATCTTGCCAGGGGGATGATGCAAGTGTACTGCGTATTTTAACATGTGATGGGCATGTACATGTACATTTAAATTGTCCTCATTCAGTTGTGCCAAGCTAGATACACACAGCAGTGGTGCTACTTACCAACTTTTGAAGGCCCTTCAAAGGAAATATTGAGAAAAGCAAAAAAAAATCAAAGAATTTCATATCCTTCCCAAAGCTGTGTATGATTTCCCCTACAGTTGCTGTGCTTCTTGATGTGGTCTAATATGTAGATGCATGAGTACGTAGATGTACTGCGTATGCATTATGATATGATGTGCTCACATAGCTCTGTTAAAGGTAGCATGTGAAAAATTGTCACAGCCTTTTGTTTTATGTGACAATATGTTGCAATAAAGAGAACTAGTAACATAGAGATGCCATTCATAATTTTGTTTCAAGCTACATTTCAAAAATGGAACCATCACACATATGCCATTGGACACATGCTACCTTGTTGATTTCATTCACTAAATTTGTAATTAAGTAAAAACTTTAGTATGTTATTATCACAAGTGCCTCAAGGTACAAGTGATATTGTTTGCACATCTTGCACAAAAAGGTTATCCATGTTGAAGTATAACACATTCACATTTGTAGTGCACTTGAATTATAACCTGTCAAAGCTTTCACAAAAGAAATGTTAGATGTAAGTACTGTCTCACTGTGCACACTGCCTCACAATGGAACTCACCTGCTCTGCTACTTCTATTGACAATTTTATTGGGTAAACCGTAAAGATTTGTCTAGGATGTGCAGCAAGTAAAATGTCATAGTCACAGTTGCATATTTAAGTATCTTCCTAAGTTAAGTACATACTTAATTGATTATGACGCAGTATAAAATGCTCGCTTTGAATATTACATTGGTTAGAACTGCATATTCTAGTTTAAAAAATGAACAGCTAAAATTAAGTAGGTCTGGGGTCATATAACTAACATAATAGGCATTTAGTACACGGCTGTTTTCTTGCTTGGTAGCCTATACGGCAGCTACACCATGTCAACCGTGGCAGCTACTGCACAGTACACATGGCTAGTTGCAATGCAGTATCTGCAAGATAAGGCTTCAAAAGTACAGTTATTAGGTATGGCCAAGTAAAATAAGTAACGAGTATCTCATCCGGGTTTTTTCAAAAAAAGGAGGAGGCAGGGCTTTACTTTTTACTATTTTTCATTTTTTGCTATTTTTTTCCAAGATTGCCGCCAAGCTAAATATGGCTGCTCAAGGTATAAAAATCACAAATATTTTGCAATTTGAGTATACTGATGCAATGTATGACAATATGATGCTTTTGCCCACTTGTTATGACACACAAACAAAACTGAACCAAAATACATCTCCGAATAAAATTGCTATTTTTGCGGGTTTTTTTTTTAATTTTTGAAAATAGCAAATAACAAAAAAACCGGGGCGGCGTAAAAAATCGGAGCGGGCGGGGATGAGCAACTCGTTTCTTTTTTTACTTGGCCTATTCAGTGATGTGTCTACTCTACAGTACCTACCTACTGGCTACCCCGTAGTTGCCCACAAGGTGGGAAAAAAGTGGATATGGTGTAGACAGTACCAGAGTAGACGCACAGCTACCACTTATCTACGCCGCTATTTTAATAGTGGAGAGAATGAGGGTGCTATGCATGTGTTCTGTTATCATTTTTAAAAAGGAAAACATATAAATATGTGCCAGAAATATCAAAAAATAATTGGCCATGAGAAATAACCATACGCACTGAGAGCCGGTGTAACAAAGGAGCTACACTGTGACAGTGCAGACGGCCACTGTGTGTACACTATCCGTCTATGCCGCAAAACACCATGGATTCCTGGCCGGCGAGTGTACGTCTAATGGGTAGGTAATCCATGTGTACTCGGTGGTGGTTGGTTGCATGGCTACTACCATGAAGAAATTGGCCGTGTACTGTTCATATTATCATCATTCAATATAAATACCATTGACATGGGAATAAGCAGTGCTTGCTTTGAGGTCACCATCTCCTCAATGATGCCATTCCATGAAATCTTAGGGAATCATGAAAAAAAATCTGTTTCATATGTACCCGACCTTAAGGCATTTAAAAATGGGAAAGCTTTATCACCAAAGTAAAATAGGTAGATCACAAATTGCAAGAAATTCAAAATTTATGTTGAGTCAAAAGATGAAAGGAGTGCTTAGTGTAATGTTCAAAATGAAGGGTTCTTTTTGCCCATCTAGTACCAAACATTGCCTATAGAGGATTTGCACATGATGCCAGGTCAGTGCTCAAGCATATTACATTCGTATTTGTACAAGAATTGGAGTTTCAAAACCATCCATGTTAAAGCCATAGGCATATTCATGTGTGTGTTTTATTCACATATTAAATCTGAACACCTCAGTGCGCATATTCATGCAGCTCCACAAAATGCACTTGCCCTGACTTGACGATATTAAGCAATACCTCTATAGTGTTGCATGCCCCTTCCTGGTGTAGGGTCCATCTACCATACTACTAACCATAACCACACCTTGCTCTCTCCACTTTTCCATTGACATTTGTCTCTCCATTCCTGACACTACCGATGCTGACACTACTACTGATACCACTCCCACCAACCAACCACTTGTCCATCTTCAATCCACTTCTACTACCATACACCACGCCACCAAAACATATCTGACTCTCAGGGCCAACAACTATCCTTACAGTGAAGGAGCCACCATGTACGCACAGCCGACGCCCATCACGTCTGGTATGTACTTTACCTCCGGAACGACTCCAGGCATCATGACATCAGGGAATCTGCAAACCCTTGGGGCAGCAACTTCAGTGGGTGGCACCACAGGAGTAGGTACTCTTGTTGGAGGTACAAGTGCACTTATGGGAGGCACAGTGATAGGGGGCTCACAGTTAGTGGCTCAACCTGGAGGAACGTATGTACTACAGGGACATACAATGGATGGAGAGGGTCTTCCTGTAACACACACAACGAGGGCCTCGCCTGCCACAGTAAGTATTCAACATTTGTTACCTAGTACTAATTTGGGGAGCTGTTTGTTCGATCACTAATTAAACATGCTGTTTTGTTTGATTACCAATTAAATGTTTTCAAATTAACAAATGGTGGAAATCCATGGTTTTGAGTGATACATTCCAAAAAAATACAGGGCTACACATTTGGCATGAATCTGGGAGTTGGTTCTCGCTGTGATTATCCTAAACTCGATTTATGAGAATCAAAATTGATTCTCCTCAAATAAACCTGTTATTCTGTTGATTTTTACTTGATTCTCACAGGTGAGTTTATGATCATTCTTGGGATGAATTTGCACTCTTGAAATAAAGCTTACATTAGTCCCATGGACATGCCAGATGGAGTATTAACATTGATATTATAATGGTTAATCTGATGTGGTGCTCTCTCTCCCTGTCCCTTACTCTGTAAATCTCAATTGATCTCTTAATTTCTTAATCAAACCATTGTAAATTGATTATGGTTTGCATCTTATAATTTTTCAGTATGCATGCTCATTTCCACAACATGGACATGCTTTTCAAGAAATCAGTACAAATGCAGTTCATGTACCCGTTTGGAATGTGCAAGATATTTTGACAGCAACTGTAAAAAGATACAATTTAATTTTATTTATTTTCAAACTCAGAACCCTCTATCAATATGTTTTTTCAATCATTGAAATGGAACATTCTATCTTTAATTTCACGTCATGAAAATATTTAGTTCAATTACACCCACTAAGAGTCAATATTTAAACATTAAGACCCATAAAAATATTTTGATTCACGTCCCTGCCCGCATGGAATTTAGGTGCCGCCTCAATATTTTTTTATAATTTCCTCAAGATTGACTTCATAGCCTCATCATTTTGACCAAGAAACATTTCCTAAGCAATCAATCACTCTGTGACCAAAGTTTTATAAAATGTATCATTATGAAACAGCGGAAAAATTAAATTTTCTAAGGTCACTTTTCTCCCGACTTTTAATGAAAGTCGCATTTTATTTACCCAAGTCTGCAAAATGTACCATAACAAAGGTATTAAAATCAATAGATATCTCATGTAGTACCAGAGAAGTACCCCAAGCCAAGTACCCACATAATAATGGAAAGGGTTTTTGTAGTTGTGGTTGTTGCACATGGGTCGGTCGTTTGGGTTGCCAGCCCATTTACAATCCTTGGAAAATGTGAAAAGACACAAAATTAGGTGTTTCAGCCCTTTCCCGACATCGTAGAGGGTTCAAATTTAAAACCTGGTCAAATGACTTTTACTAAATTTAAGGGATTTTTTACATGGTGAATTTTAAGATTTGTTGAGTCATTTTGCCATAAGGTAAAAATTCTTCCTATAAAAAGGCTATTGGAAGCAAAGTTTAATTTAAAATATTGTAAAATACTAAATACCATTACACCCCACACCATTCAATGCCCCAGCGGTGCTCT
Organism: Ophioderma brevispina; assembly: GCA_023653785.1. NCBI lineage: Eukaryota > Metazoa > Echinodermata > Ophiuroidea > Amphilepidida > Ophiodermatidae > Ophioderma > Ophioderma brevispina. The sequence continues at coordinate 106,463 of JAMKCH010016648.1, read as the reverse complement.
CCTGGTCCTTTCAGGGGTGGATCGAAACAAAAAATAAGTGAACATATTGACAAAATCTACATAACATTTTAATATTTTATCATTTTCTTATAGTACAAAGACAATTGGAATGCAGTCTTGGTAATATTCCCTGTAGAAGTGCCATGTAATAGGATTTGTTTCCCCAGCAATAGGTCCAAATAAATCACAGGGCACATGGCATGCTATACACTGCAAGATTTGAATTCCCCGCACTATAAGCCCTGATTACGTGGCACTTCTACAGCGAATTGTATATGTGAATTGTATAGTTCGATCAAAAAAAAGGTCCCTCCCTCATCAAATTTTGAAATGACTCTGGGCGTGAATCAAAAATATTTCTTTATGTGGCCTTAGGTAATAAATGTTGACATGTAACACTTACATGTAACTAAGATGATCCTCGTCATTTGATTGGTCAATTATAGGTCAAATGTCATTCAGTGGGATATTACATGATTATGTCACATACTGTGCACCTTTTTGTTTCATTGGACATGCATTTTCTTTCTGTATTTCTCCTGTTTCTTCACAAGGCGTGGGTCACCCAGTGCATGCACTAATACATAACCTTGCCATGACTATGATGTACTGTAGAGTGCTTGTAACTTTTGTAGATGGTCTTTTTGTGAGCTAAAGTAAAAGTGTCAAGTTTTGCCACAATAATATGACACATTGTTTTGCTGTTGGCAAAAGATATTTGCAGCAAATAAACTCTTATTATTTTGTTTAGACCAATTTTAATGCATTGGATATGTAGGTTCTGCATCAGGCTTAGTCCTGGCCCAAGCTAAGCTTAAACGAAGCCGAGTGCTTAAAAGGCCCATATTTAAAATAAACTTAATGACAAGTAACAACCAGGATATCAAAACCAATATTTTTTGTATTTTGGTGGCCATGTTGGAAAAGGTACAATATTTTCACATTGCAAAGATTCAACTAGGCTATATGACTCACTGAATGGAACATGCATTTCATGAAAATATTGTTTCCCATTGCAACTCATTAAATTCATTTATTTGCATACAATTAAAATGATGAATTTGGTATTTTTTGATTTTCTTGCATGAATATTATCTGTTAGAGAGGCAGGCAGTAAAATAATGTTTTACTGGTGTGTGCCTCGTTGCAGAAATAGTTGTTGAAAATTAAAAAATGTACTAGGTATGGTGTGCAGAAGTTTTTGAAACGCTTATCCTTCTTAGTGTTGCAAAAACCATACCACGGTTGTATTGTGAAAGCTGCTTGTTGTGATTGTCAGATATATTCCAGAAAATGAAGAACTGTTTCCTTCCCCAATTTTAAAGAAAAATATGAGAACAATTCAATCTATGCATGTATCAGATCTTAATCCCAGTAATAGGATCTATTTGGATGTGATTAACCATTACAGAAAAGACAAAAATGTTTAAAAAGTGACACCAAATTGTAAATGTGATTGCAGCACAAGTATAAATGCTTAGATTAATTCGGTTAAAGCTTAGCAAAACACACCGTTTCCAACATTGACAACTGTTACTTTGTCAACAAGGCATTCTTTGTAAGTTCTAACCTAAAACCTCCTTTTAATTCCCAAAACTTGTCTTTTACAGTCTGGAAATTGCATTGTTCAGTTTTTAAGTGTGTTGAAAAAATCCAATCAATGTTTAACTGTGACATACATGTATTGCTTCTGTGTTAATCTGAAACCCCAAGTAGTTTGTAGTTCCCAAAATGTAGTAACTGATGTAGTAGTTTGTAGTTCCCAATATGTGCATGCTCTGTGTTTTACCAATGCATGAACAATCAATGGCCAGTATCTGTTCTTATATTTGGTGCACTAAGCAGGGAAGGAAAGCCCGATCCCCATGTTCTGTTATCCTTATAGTTATGTGAAAGAATATTTGGGATGAGGATAAGAATTTAAAAAAAAACAACAAAAGCATCCATGAAAAAATTAACTTGTTTCTTGTCAGTGGGAAATTTAAACAGGTGAAAATGGGGGGAAATACCCAAGCAGGAAGGTCAATTATTGTTGATTGCCCCAGTTTAATTAGGCAAGAACTGTTGGTAGGAATAATGTAAGTGGGTCTATTGAATATTGCCATTTGTAAAATACAGAGCAGCATTTTGTTTGACCTTGATTCATTTGCATTGGGCTCGTTGGCTGCACAGGTTCAGTGGCTGCTGGATAATTACGAAACAGCAGAGGGGGTGAGTTTACCCCGGAGTACACTGTATAACCACTATCTTAGGCACTGTAATGAGAACAAGCTGGATCCAGTGAATGCAGCATCTTTTGGCAACTTATAAGATCGGTGTTTCTGGGATTAAGAACAAGAAGATTAGGAACCAGGTTAGTGATAAGTCTTATTAGCATCAATAAAAATGTTTTGTAAAATATATGGTCTTTAAGATTTGCCCTAGTATTTATAAATTTTATCAAATGTAGTAGAATAGAATAATGCCTACTGAGAGAGCTTTTTTACGTAGATAAATAGAACCTGTACTTCTGTAGATTTTCCTTTCTTGTAAATCTTAAAGGGATAAGCAGCGATAATGCGAGAGAATAAAGCAATGTGGAAATGCATTTTTTTAGCTTATAAATAAAAAATAACTATGTACAATTCCATATAACTACTTTAATGTGGGAACAAAAACACCAAATAGTGAAAAAATGAAGTTTTTGAGGAAATTTTTCATACTGCTTCCTGCAAATAGACATACAGCGATGACGACTCAAAATCGACACTATACTCCATCTATCTTCCTCGAGTCACTGACATCAACGCGTTCAGACAGTTGTTTTGCGTGTATATTTTCGCACCGTCTTTGTACGCGGGTGTGCGTAGGTCGGCGCTTTGAATCAACGCTCGCGGTTTAATGCTGCAAATGATGCATTACACACTGACATCACTGACTCGAGGAAGATGGAAGCACTATAAACAGCTTATTGTGGTTAACACTAGTACAGAATAAACAAAGATCAATAATGCTTGTGTTTGAGGTCAAACTGTACAGCTCATGGTGCACAATATTACGCTTATAAATCTGGGATATTCACACGGAAAGGCTTTTTTGATCTCAAGTCGGAATTTTGATACGCACGTATAGAGATTACAGAATCAGATTTGCAGGTTATGTTAGCACATCTATGCCAGTAACAAAAATACCAAAAGATGAATTTTTATGATTTTTTTTCGATGTTTCAGATCAGCAAATCGCTGCTTTATCCCTTTAATTAAAAACTCTGGAAATCATTTTCCATTTTTCCCTCAAAAATATAAGTTATTGACAAAGTTCAGTATTTTTCCTTCCAATAATTCGAGGAGGATCATATTTGTCCCTGAAGTTGAAGCTTTTTTGCAATTGTTTTGTTCTTTTTTCTTAAATTTTAAAGAGTATTTTTGTACCCAAAATGTGCCAGAAATTCAGGCTTATATGTGATAAGATCTTGCTATTAAAACTTGTTGGATATTGCATTTGGTCAGTTTTGAGACTACCTGCCTGTCGGTTTTCTATTCTTTAAGTCGCCTGAGGCAGCCAGTGGGCAGCTATTGAATGCGAACTTGCACTGGCCTGTAATTTGTAGATTTTAATGTGTGCACAACTGTTTGGCCCAGGATCTCTTTTTGAGCAGTGGTCCCATAGGCGGGACCCGCGGGCCAACTCCGGCCCCTGCCAAATCCATTGATTTTTGGCCCTCGACTGTCAAATATATAAAGGGAAAGATAAGAATTCAGTATATTTGGCCCTCAAGTAGGGAACTTTCAAGTATGTTTGACATTCCTGGCCCTTCGTTTTAAACCAAATGAGAAACCATGTTTAGTAGAGTAAATTTTAAGTAGAGGCGACACAATTTTGACAACTGATATAAGTAGGGACATGAAAGAGACCGACCAAGAGTGGCATCCAAAGAGTTTTCCAAATTGCTTCACATATCCTGTTGTTTTTTTAATTGACTATTTAGGGCTTTTCTTAATCATTATGTAAGAGTTAACCAGTTAGTCTTGTATCATTTTCAGGGGTAATTCTAAATATCATTACTATGGAATTAGAATTAAGAGCTCATCAATACTGAACCAATATCAAGATGATGGAGGGCATACAGCAATGAGGCAACAACCTATCAATTCTGCAAAGAGGTAATTATTCACATTCTAATCAATTCAGCAATATGTAGTTTGGATAAACACTTCATATTCTATAGAAGAAAAAGGTAAATTTTAGACGTAGCACCATCTCTGCTAATGAATTTAGACCATGGGTTTTAAGTACAAGGACAAGGACACAATTCCAAATCAAAATAATGATATCATTGACTAAATTTGTTGTGAGAGACTTAGGGGTCTCGGCGAGTCCCAGGAATTCGGGTCCCGCCCGATCATCTCGAGTCCCGGGTAATAAAATCCCTACCCGATTCCCGAAATTTGCCTATATAACTAAAACCTGGCTAAACTCACTCTCACTCACTAGAATCTGCAGCAAATAGTGTCCACTCAAGTGCTAAATCCTTCAAATGTTTCCATTGAGTAATTAAAATAAATCCTCAAATAACATGCCACTCCTTCGCAATCAATCAACAACACGAGCTAACACGCGGGCTAACACGACTCGAAATGATTTCTCAGAAACGTGCGCTGTGTGTTTTTACAACTCGCATCTAAGGGCGGTTCTCCTAGAGTAAAAGGAACATAATTTTCATGAGCAGAAACAAAATGTCGCGACCCATGACGACAATAACATCACCACACGTTCGGTTAGAAACTGGCCAGTTTTTACTTTCTTTAGGCCTGAGAAGTAAGTTACTTCACGTTTTATAGTAAAAGCACGTTTTCTTGCTACCTATGACATATGTAGAGCCAGTTAGAGTGTAATTACAAGTGAAGTTGGCATCAACATCGGGCGGAACCCGCCTAATTCCTGGAACTCGCTCAGACCACTAGGCACTATTTTGTGTGACTTGGCAATGGCAAGTTTAAACAAAACGTAAATTCTTGTTAAATACTTGATTCAATTTTTCAAAATTTGAAAGATTCGGGTACCCGGGTACTCGCTCGAAAAAATATTTGGGTACCCGGGAATCAAATTACCCGAAAATGAGACCCCTAGAGAGACTGTATCAGGTTTTTTTATTATATTTGTGATATGATCTTTTACACAATTCTAATCCTTTTGGCTTAAATATGTAAAATAGCACTGCCTTCCCCAGTACAGAAATCAAGCAGCCTATTAAAAGCAGTGTTGACAGATGCTCATGCAAGAGTAATAAAATAATACTGGGGGAATAATACCCTCTCTAAGTTTGCCAAATTTAGAGAGGGCAGGAACCAAAGAGAGAGAGAGAGAGAGAGTGGTATCTAAATAACCCTGTACTGTATTAAAAATATATGGAAGCCTTGTATTATCATATTGACAGTAGATATTGCTTAGTGATTAGCTGGTAAGGAAATTTAACATATAAAGGGTTGTTAATTTCCACCATCAAGATTCAAACCATCACCAGTGGCTGGGAAAACTGAGGGTTCGGATGGCTCAGGAGGTGTAGGGCAACAAGGCACAGGAGATCAAGCTCAGTCACAGACCCAGCAGCACCAGCAGTTTCTAGGTGACGCTACTCAGGCATTACCAGCCTTTGATGAAATCAAAATAGGAACCGAACCGTTACCAGAGGGTGTGACGCAAGATGATGTCAAGGAATTTGAAGCTCTATACAGGGAGCATTGCGAAGTATGTGAAGTTTAGAAGAATAGATAAAAAAAAAAATCAAAAAATCCTTCCTGGCTTTGTGTTCAGTGAACCAGGGGTGTATTTTCTAGAATAGTTTTGTCACACTTAATTAGTATAAAGATGGGCTAACCTGAAACACTTAGTAATAATGGAATATCAATTATAACTACTTAAAACCAAGAAAAAAGAAGGGATTCCTCGGGATAAAACAGCCAACAATAAAATTATAACTTCTTAACCAAGTAAGCTAAAGATAATTGGGATTACACTACTGACAAGCGTAAAAGCTGGAGGAACTTGTCAAAGTGGATCAAATTGGAGCATCAATATACCTAATTTATTCACATTATTTATCCTGTTAAGATGATCAAAATTTTGTCTATTTGTTTTGTTCTCCTCAGTCTGTATTGGATGTGGTAGTGAATCTACAATTTGCATTGATTGAATCCTTATGGCAAACATTCTGGAGGAATCAGCCAGAAGATACAAATGAGTAAGCATAGATTGGTGATTTATAGGTGAACCCAGCATTGGTTCAGCGAAGTCTGATTTGCCTTTATGAGGCGTTTCCCATCTGTAATAGATTTTGCCCATATATTTTCCCCAGCTGCCTCTTCTACAACGTGTCTTCACTGATAAGATCAAACCTTCAGTGAACATGTGATTGCACAAACCACTGAAGTTCTACAATAATAATAAAAAAATGGAATGCATATTATCAAGTGGAGGCATGTTGTAATTCTTGGCAGGTGTTTTCATGTGAATGAGCAGTACAATTCCTTTGACTATACTATATATTTTTTTTTTGTAGGAAACAGACAAATTGTTTGGATTGAGACTCAAATAAATAACATATTTACCATATTTAAAGCTAAACATCTTTTGAGGATAGCCATTCTGTTAGTTACAGCTGGTTTTAAAATTGCCAGTATCAAATTTACTCACACCATCCATTCTGATTAACAAGCTCGCCTGAACACAACTGAATAGCAGATTAGTTTCCTAAGTCAACAGACACCTCCCCTTCCTGTCTCACTGAAACCAGCTGCTTGCATTTCTTGATACTGTATTTCTATGGCAACAATCAAGGTGTTGCCATGGTAACATTACTGAAGTGTAGAGTGACAAGTTTTGGTATTGCCCATCTGTCTTTTTTCTTTTCAGTGAAAATAACATGGAAGAGAAGCTACCCAAAAGCAAGTTAATAATACTGTGTCATTGTAAAAATGTACAGGAATACATTAAGGGTTATGACCATGTGTTGTACCAGGGTTTGGTGGAGGTGCTTATACCAGATGTACTCAGACCTATTCCAAGTAAGTTTTGTTTGATATTTTCAGGGTAGGGGATTAACCAAGCTTAATTAGAGTGTATTTTGTTTTTGGCCAGATTTAGAATATAGTAGATTTTAATGTTGATGGTAAAATAGTCTTCTGGTTATACAGGGTACAAATTCAGAAATTCCTTACCCGCTTGTGTTTCTACAAGGCATTCTGCTCACTATTTTACACCAACGCCCATGAACACTTTGCAGTAAAAGCAAATCTGTATCTTAATCAGAGTGAAATCAAAGGAAATTTTTAAAAGAATTTATTTTGAAGAGGTGCTCCCCAATCCTCAGCCTTGACCCTGCTACAAACTTGAGATTTTGGTATCATTTTTCCTCATCACATCTGCAAACCAAGTTTGAGATGATGACTTAACCATTTTAATGGTACAAGCTGAAATATCTGGCTTTTATGGTTACCAGAAATCATTCGTACAATCAATAGGCCTTCATAGAAATGGTACATCAGATTCAAATGAAACTTTGAATTATGGTATGTTGGTGATGATCTGAAACACAAAAAAGTTATAATTGGGTGGGTCACCTTTCAGTATGCTTTTGGTCATTTTTGCGAAGAAAGTTTGTGCTTAGAATTTAAGATGGATTGACAGAAATGAGTAGTAAGACAATTAGGCTGGCCTTATTTGGGCAAAAGGGGGAATGTTGTATGTGTGGAATGCTCTTTTGCCACAGCTGTAGTTTCCATGAGGGCATAGCATGTTTATATTGCACATTTTTTGTAAGTGTTCAAAATTAGGCTTTTTGGCTCAACAGGTCAGCTTTTTTCAATTTAACACTTGAACCTATTAAAGGTATGCATGCATAGTATAACTGTAATAAAGTATTAGTAATTTGGCCTGATGTTCCATATTGTTAGAGAAAAGAATTGGGAAAGGTCATGTTACACAATACAACTTTTTTATTAGGCCAACCTTTCACTTCCTACACCAAGAATTACTTGACAAGGAAAACAAATTCGTGAACCTATTGTAATTGCAGTGTTTTAAGAGTTTAATATGTACTTATATTTCAGGTGCCTTGACTCAAGCGATCCGTAATTTTGCCAAGAGTCTAGAAGGATGGTTGAAGAATAGTATGAATGGTATACCACAAGAAATGATGATTATTAAGGTACGTACCTGTACTTATTTGTGTAATGTTTTGTATTTCAACATTCTATTTGCCTCTTCAACAGTGGGGCTTATGTTATCTGCCTGGCTGGATGTCTAACTGTTTGTATGTGATGTAAATATGTCTGTATGTGGTGTTATGTGTTGTGTATCTGGGTCATTCCACCAGGTTGGGCCGCACTTTGTGACATTACAAGGAATATGTAAAATGCATTTTTAAGTACATAATTTCAGTGTCATTGCATTTTAATAGGGTATAAATTTATAGTAGGAGTTTTAAAATGTATTAAATCATTTAAAGCCATGAACAACTCGATTTTATTTTTTTTAATTTTCTAGTGTGTAAGTTGCCATAGACATTTTCGGACGTAACATGGACACCACGTCCATGTTACATCTTAATGCAACTGTACTCAAAACCCTGCTTTTAAACATTAATATCTGAAAAACATTTCATTTTACCAAAGCATAACACAAGAAATACTTTGGAGTAATTTTTCATCAAATGTATATCTAAACTATATGTTTAGTAAGCGATTAAGTGTGGAACTGCTGTTCGGACGTAACAGTGGACACCATGCATGTTTTAAAATATAACTTTTACAATGAGCAGTACATGATCAATCCTTTTAATTTTTCTACATTATTGGTTGATACACATTTGATGTAGGGACACTTGGACACTTTTTATCCATATACTTTGCAGTGACACAAGAAAATGTTTCAAAATTGTGCAGACGTAACAGTGGACACCACGCCCCAAATAACCACAATATCCTCAGCTAAAACAAAAATAACCTAATTGCTCTCACTGTGAATGGTTTAATGTTGTGAACTGTATTACAAGTAGTGACTGTATGTCAATTTTGATGGATTTTAAGGTAAATTAGTAAAATTTCTGATGCATCTAAAATTGTACTAAAAGTGGACACCACCTGTTACGGGGAACACCTCATTTTTGATGGGTCATACTGTGCATTTTGGGAAAACTATGGAAAAGGGAATGAATAATCATTAAAAGTTGGTCAGTATTGTTGTAAAAATGATAAAAACAGGAAGATTAAAATAATCCATAAATTGTCTAAATTTGCAATTAATGTACAAGTTTTTTTGTCACAAATTTAACCTCTTTTTTTGAGTCACTTCCTATCTTAATTAACGAAAATCTGTAAAAATAAAGCGTAAATGGCAGTATGTTTGGTATCATGTTAAAGACCTTATAAATACGTATCAATTGCATAAAAGTAACTTCTGAAAATACTTTGCATCTAAAATAAAATTTGAATTATATTCCTAGGCTATAGCAAAATAAGGTTTGTCCCAACCCGGTGGAATGACCCATCTGCATGTGATAAAATACCATTCTTCCACTATACCAATTCCATGCAACATCACATGAGCTTGGTGGAAACTGGAGAGGTAGTCCATGATGACTTGTGGAACTCTATAGTTTTGTGTCCAGATATCTGTATGTTAATGAATACTGTGAGCTAATTTGCATATGAACAAAAGAAAGTCATAAATCCAGTGTACCTATAAATGCAACAACCTGTGAACATCAAACCTGGTAGTAGCCAATGCTGACTTTTTGTGCTGTATAGTTTTGCATCCAAATATCGACATGTAATGAATACATGCTAATTTGCCTACGAACAAGAATATATGTTGGTGACACCTCAATTATGGGTCATGTATTGTTTGTCTTTGCTGGTAACACATTTGGAGATGCTCTTTGAAGACAAACCATATCAGTGATCTCTGTAGTTGATTGATAATTAACTGGAATTGCTACCGATAGACCATTACCAAACTTTTTTGAGTGCAACATTTTAGTCATTGGTGTATATCATTACTTTTCTTTTCCATTTCCGTGCATTAATTTCAGGCTGTTGTCTCATCGTGTGTCAAAGAAAATATATGTAAGCCAACTTGTTAAAAGGTCATTCAGTGGATCAAATTTTCACACCATTGGACACATTTTTTTTTAACTACCCTACCATACCAAAAACTTTCTCTCTGCACTCTCTGCAGGTTGGAGCAGTGACAGCATTTGCCCAGACGCTGCGTCGATATACCTCCTTGAATCACTTGGCACAGGCTGCAAGGGCAGTGCTGCAGAACACATCACAAATCAACCAGATGCTTAGCGACCTCAACAGAGTGGATTTTGCCAATGTCCAGGTGAGCCGCTTTATTCAATCAAGATTTGTTTGCCTGGACTTGTAGCAGATTGATCCTGTGTTCAGAATTACACAGGTATCAGTTTACACACCATTATCAAGTATCTGTAAGCTAGATGATGGCTGTATAGTAAAAAGTACCCAACCGTAAAGAACACTGTAAAATTTTGTCCTAGCCATTGCCAATGATTGGATCATTATGAGATTGAATAGGCTTTCCAATGAGCGGGGTTGGTCACTAGACTAATTTCAGTGCCGGCTACTTAAGTGTTATTTTTCCAAAATACTCTCATGGGTCATTTCCCATCTGTTATTAAAGGGAAGAAGTAGTTTCAATTTTTGTGCCAGTCAGCAAGGCTTCGAATTTCTTTGAGTGTCAGTTACTGTCAGTGTAGTGATAACCCTGCTAATAAGTAAGGTGTTTGTTTTGCAAAATATGTATTGTAGTATCTCTTCAGCTAACTATAATTAACTGAGAATTTAGTTTCTGAGTGTATATTTATGTTCATACATATAATTTTTACATTTCCTTTATAGGAGCAAGCTTCGTGGGTGTGTCAATGTGAAGACAAAGTTGTACAGAAATTAGAGCAAGATTTCAAGAGAACGCTACAGCAACAGAATTCCCTGGAGCAGTGGGCCAACTGGTTGGAAGGTGTTGTCAATCAGGTCCTCAAACCTCATGAAAATTCTCCCAACTTTGCCAAAGCAGCAAGGCAGTTCCTTCTGAAATGGTCATTTTATAGGTAAGCAACTCTAGGTGGTGGTATGAATGTAAAAAGTGTGAAAGACCAGGACAAATTTGATGCCATCTCTTGGAGTCCATGAATTGGGTTCAGCCTCTGTAATATTTAGCATAAAAAATAAACCAAGAGACTAGGTTTAGGGAAAGGGTTGGTGTTAAAGTTAGAAGAAGGGCTAAGAGTAGGTTTAGGGCTTGTTTTGTCGAAAAAGATGTGTAATATTATATTTCAAGAAGAATTAATGCAATGCAAAATTTCACCAAGTTGTGCTATTTTTTGTTCTCAATCTATGATGAGCAATATCTTATTGGATATAAAGTGAATATACCATAGGAAACATCTTTATTATGAGCAATGACACCCCAGAAATGTCATGTAAATCATTCTTGGATTGCACAGGATATTTGTAGGTATGATTCTAAAAACCTAAACCTGTGATGTAACTCATCAGCTCATGCAGGCATCAAACTTATCCTTGTTTTCCATGAAACATTCCAACAAGAGTCAAACACAGACAACTAATATAGTTTCTGCAGTCATGGCAAGAAAAATACACCCCTAAAGCTATCGTAAGATATGTATGATTTTCGCTAGTACTGCCTGACATGACTTGCAGTACCTTTTCACAGCAAATGTGCCGAGGCAGAATACCTGTTTCTACTGAGTGTCCTTTGCTATTATTAGCCAGATGCCACTAGCAGTATTATGGTACAGGAGAACAGGTTAAATATAGCCATGATTGGCCTTTTAGCAGAGAATTTCTCGCTTCCCCCCTTGGTCGGCCGATATATGACTTGTAATGGACTAATCTTCGCATTGGGGTATTCATCTGCATTGTCTTTTTCACATGTAAATTTCACTCTAATTGTGGGAGGAGGTTGTTTTGAGAAGTTCAACATTTACTAATTTTAAAAATAGAAGTAAGCAATGGGAAGTGGTCAATGGGAATTTATCAATCATTTGCAACCCACAAAGCGTAGGTGTAACGGATACTTGTTTATGTTTGTGTCTCAATTTCTGCCCCAAGGCACTGTTAGAAACTGAAATGTGCATGGTCATCTTACCACAGAGGAAGTCAGTGGCGTAAATTTCCTTTTGACATTGGGGGGGATGGGGTTGATGAAAACTTATGAATGAAACAGGGTTTGCTGACAAGATTCGTTAGTAGTACATATGCGCGCGAAGCGCGCTTAAAAATTTTGCCATTTAGAACCTAAAATTGTTAAAAGTAAATAACTTTAAACAAAATGCGCGCGTAGCGTGCGGAAATTTACCAATTTTTAGCCTTATATGGTACAATATGGGGTTATTTTGATTAAAATCACATGCACGGGCGTCAACATTGGGGGGATGATTGTATTGACCATCCCCCTCATCAAAATATTCCCCCCGGGATTTACGCCTATGGAGGAAGTGGATAAAATGTACTTGAGCTATTATACACTGCAATGCTGAGAATAAATATAGATGTCTCAGAACTGATGCAAAATGCTTTTAAATTGGCCATTTTAAGCATGCAGCATTTTTGTCACCTCATTACCCTGTGTTTGATAAAAGTATGCATTTTGTTGTTGTGAGGTTTATGTGGGTTAATTAATATCTAGAACAAGATGACAATCAAAGGTCTTATTTCATTGGTGCATTTTTTCATGACAGGGCAAAACCTCTGTGTGTGTGTGTGTTATTTTTAGTGCAGTAGTTTGGTTGTCAAAAGACCAACGTGTTACAATTAAGTGCTTAATTTAGTGGAATTTATTCTTAGAGAATTCCATATCATATAGCTGAGCTTTTGATACTCTATTCTTCAGAGCAACTGATTAAACCAAGATGATGTACCTAAATAGATAGGAAGTGACATGACAATAGGTCACTACTTGGTCACACTTAGTTCCAAGTCAGTTCAGAAGGCATCCTTTGAGATGAATTCCATGACCTCTGACTCTCCGTGTCCCGTTAAAGAGTAAATTTCTTAATTATTTATTCTGCTCAAAAGTATTCCTAAGGCGCTTAAAACACATCAATGTTCTGGCAATTTTCCCATAAAAGAAGTCATTTTTACAGCCATCTCCAACCTCTAAGTGTGCTATGTGAGGTTTGTACCATACAGATTATAAATAGGTAGGTTTCAAATATAATGAACTAACAACAAAAGTGGATGATAGTTGGGTTATCCAGAAGTCCTAGAACTTAATTCACTTCCCACTTGGCATATTTATAGAAGCATTCAAAACAGTGGAAGGGGTATTCCCGTGGAGGTCAAAAGTGTAGGGAGGCCCATCACACAGTATCACAAATACAAACATTTTGTCCATTTTCAGGGCCTCTGTTCATTTTAATGGGCATATAAACCATGTGGAATTTTCTCAAATTTACAGGTCTTTGATATGCATCATTGACTCACTTGAAAATTTATCCTTTGCGTTGCATTTCGTTCAGATGTTTTTGGGTAAAAAATGGCCATTTTAGCCATTTTTCACATTTTTTGGGCTGGAGGTCACGACCAGTGTAAGAAATAAATTCATTTTGAATGCACTATATGACTTTATGTCTTGTCAATAGATGCATTGGAAAGATACAGGAACAAAATTCAAAAATTTACTTACGGAAATTACAGCAATTTCGATTGTGCGATGCAATGACTAAAAGCAAGAAAGTCCATTTTGACAGTCACTTAATTCCATGAAGAATGAGCCACAATTGCTTATATTCTTCATAAATTGTAATATACATGGGTCCAATTTTAAACTTTTGAAACAAAATCCATCACCACAGCTCCCCATTGGTTAAAAATAGCCCAATTTACGTTAAAATTTAGCACAATTTGCCCTATTTCTTATTTTTAAACAAAAACTTGCTTTTTAAAGCCATTTTTTCTCTGTAACTGTATAAGATAAAAAGTATACATGTTCTGGAATTATATTGGTACAGGACAAACATACACTAAAAAGAATAGCAAAAACCATCTAAGCAATTTATTCAATTTTTGGTGCGCTAAAATGCCATTTTACATTTATCACAAAACAGAGCAGGTGATTTGTAAAAAACAGGAAAATTATGGTTCTGTATCTCCTACATTTTACCCTTGCAAACACTGTTCTGATACAAGATAAGTCTCAAAAAGACACAATTCAGAAAAATGGGCATTAGGAAAAACATACATGTAGTTAAAGTGGATAAAATAGCCCCTCAAAATGTTGCTATTTTGCACCTTTTCCATTAAGACAGCATTTTGCCCAAAAATTGCATTTTTACAACTCACTGATCTTTTGAAGTATACCACCACTAGTTTTCAAAAATTGATATCGAGTAATTCTTCCATATTAACAAAGCATATATATTGTAAAATCATTTGCAATGTATCCATATAGCAGAGAAATTTGGGGGGAAAAATAACAATTTAATCATTTCTCAATTTGTAAACAAAAAATGATTATGTTAAACATGGATTTATCCACACATGGCTATATGATTACAGCCTCTATATGTGGTAGTGGTAGTATTTAACCAATATAAACCACCACAGAACTAGTACCTTTAGGTCACAGATATACAAACTGCTGGTGTAATTTGGGTCAACATTTGCAAAATTTCAGCTTTCTTAAATATTGGCCAAAATGGTTATGTAAAATCGTTTATCTTTTGAAGTAGACCCACTACGGTTTTCATAATTGATATGAGTAATTTCCATATTAAACAGAGCCAATATAGTTGTAAAATTACATTTGCAAGTGTCCATATAGCAGCGAAATTGTGGGGAAAATACCACAATTTTGAATCATTTTCTCAATTTTTAACAAAAAGGATTTTTTTAAACAGGATTTATACACCCATGGTGTGATGTGTACAGCAGCTATATTGGTATGGGGTAGCTATTAACCAATATAACAGTAAATATAGTACCCTTTAGGTCACAGCTCTTACAAGTGCTGGTGTATTGGGTAAAATATGCCAAAATTTCAGCATTTTCTTAATGTGGCCCAAAATGGCGATTTTTAAAGGAGCATTTGTGAATAATGTATTTTTTGCTGATTCTGAATAGAAATGTACAGTCAGCGCCTGCAAAGTTCTGCCAAGTGGTCAATCTCTTCAGCACTTGAAGATAATGTCATCTTATCATTGAGATGAAACGTCTCTGTCACTACCACTGTCATTGAAGCGCCTGCGAAGTTGAGCCAGTGTTACGTAATATCTCCTCACTTTGACGATCGTCTGGTGTCACTGCCCACTGTCTTGGAAGTGCATATTGTGACTATCAGGGTAAAACAATTGGCAAGGATAAGTTCTTTCGAAGTTCTACTAGTTGTTGTTTTGGTCTTTTTAAAATAACCTTCCGGAGCTCCACTTATTTCAACACCAGTGTATGTTGTGAGGTTCTTTCCAAAGTTGACAATGATGTTGAGCTGAGTTGAATCGACATATACATCGTGGGAGTTTTCGGATTTCACCAAAATGATGTCGCCTCTACGAAGAGCATCCTGATTTTTCCTTCCTTTGTCTTCTAAATTTTGTCTGAGTTCTCGCACGCTTTTGCCTTTTGCCTCTAGCGCTGGTTTAGCCTCTTAATAGAGTCTTTTAAGATGGTCGTGGTGTGTTCACTTCTCAGACTTCAAAGTCTCTACCACCTCCTCATTGCTGCCTGGCACAAATCATCTCGTATGCCGGTTATTGGCACTCCAGTGAACTCAACAATATGGATCATGTTTTGATGATACATACCACCAACTGAAAGTGGGTTGCTTCTGCGACAACGCAACATCTCCGGCAAACAATGCAAACCGCCTTCAACTGCATATTGGTGGGAATCTTCCAATAAGTTTAAGAGGCCCTTCAATAAATGTGGATTCTGGTTTTTGTAGTGGTGATTCACCACCTGGGTAAATGCTACTCTGCATGTCTCTTTAGGTTTTCTGACCGGATGACACTTGGCTTTCAGAAGAGGAATCATCAAATCATCTGTGTTGGGATCTTCTGGCAACCCCTTTTCCATGTACTTATCAAACTTGCAGCTTTCTGAAGTCGCTGAATATGCATGGATCTGTGCCCTTCAGAAGACCCAAGTGGTTGCACAGGAAAACGCTCCCAACTTCTATACTAAAACTGGATAGTAATCGTTTAACACGTGGATTGTGCTTTGCGGGCTTTAAGCATACAACTGGTTTGCAGTAAGTCATGGTAGATGATTGCAAAGCGCTCTAAACCTCGCCCTTACCTTGCAAGAGAGAAACCCTTCAAGAACATGTTCTAGCTTATCAATCTCTTGTCTCTTTTCAGCCTGTAAGCAGGAAGATCCTGATGAGGGTCTGGAACAAGAAGCGTGGGGTATCGGCAATTGGCAGTATATAGATAGCGACCCACCCAAACATGGTTTTTTCTTTTAAAAAGTGTTGATACAGATTCGTCAGACGGTCTTCAGATAAACAGAATGAGCGAAATCTGGATCCATGAGGCGTATCCTTGGTGCTTTCGGTGCAATGCAAATGAGCTTGTTGTACTGGTAGATGGGACGGGTGCTGCAACTGCATTTTGCCCCAAACTTCAGATGCTTTCTTGCAGCATTCGCCCGCGCCACTGCTTGTATGTTGATTTATGCAAGGACTGCAGGTAAAATTGTACACTTTGGCCTTTCCTGGAGTCTCCTCTTCATCCCCTTTTCTTCCCGTAGTTGTTTTGCTTTTGCCTCAATGAGAGGCGAAGTAATTTTACTTTCAGTCGCGGCTCCCGATCTGAATTGGCCGATTATCTTCTTTAGAGGACTATATTTTTTTCCTTCCTCCATTGTAGCATATTGGGCTTCACTGCTAGCACACCCAGCTCATCTAAACCTTCTGGAAAATTGCCCAAACGTAGCTCAGGTTCCCGAAAGAGACGGCTCCAAAACACAAAGTTAAAGGTAGCGCGCCTCTTCAAAGTTTGGTGAGAACTTAATGATGATCGACAGCCACTCAAGTTGACCTTTAGTGGTTTTATCGGATTGGAAGACTGCCTCATTACAGGCTTTCTCCTTCCACTCCCACGCAAGTCCAATTGGACCATGTAGCCGGCCTCTACCTTCATACGGTGGGCAGTTGTACGACTTGGCAGTGAAGTTTCTTTAATGCCTTTCACTCAATGTCTTAAAAATCGCCTAAACAACACTTTCAATACAATTGCAAGAGACTCCTTTAGTTAGCAAAACTTTCGTAGTACACGAGTCGGATTTCTGCATTGTAAGTTTCCTTTCTTGCCTCACGAACTTGCAACTTCTTCAGACGACAAGTAAGATCTTCATTTTCTTTGGTAAGCTGACTGACAATCTTTTGTGTAAATGTTCTGATATTATTGTCCGTCTCAAATAGCTTCAAGAAGCTTTCCAATTTTTCCTATTTACGCTTGATTTTCTGAGGCTTGTGCTTCTCATTGCAAAACCTTCTTTGCATATCCGAGATGCTTTGCGAGTCTTTTCTTTCATCAGACAATGTACAGACAGTTCTCATACATGACTTTTCAACAGCTATGTTTTCTTTTTCTAATTGTCCTATATGATAATGTTCCTTTCAACTTTAATACGTTGGGCGGACAAATTTGGTGGAGTTCTTTTGTTTGTTTCTTAAACAGAGAAGACTTTTCTTTTCAAAACGGACTGTAAAAGATCACTTGTGAAGAACTTACCAGGGATTTAGTCGACATTTTCTTGGACAGTTTTAGTTTTTAATGTTTCTTGTCAGGTGAGGTAGTTTCTGCTGCAGACTGCTGCTCTGGGTAGGAAGATGTTTCACACAGCTAAGGTTTGTCAAACCGTCTGCTTGCTTAATGGAGAGAGTACCTTACGAACAGCTTCAGATGAAATGCAACACTTGGTGGAGGGACACACGATGGTGGCGCAGTTACCATATTGGAAAGTATTTCTTCCACACACTTGAGGGATGAAAAACACTACAATGCCAAGACCATAAGGATTATTTCATTTCTTGAAACAAACTTGTGGTATATAACAAGTACCCAAACACCAAAAAAGAGGATAGAGAAGGCAATTTTTTTCAATCTGCTTGTGATGCTATGGGATGCCATACATAAATTCGAGGGTTGAGAATCAGAGGACGTAACTCAGCACTAAAAGAAATATTAAAAATCGACTTTCATTTTTTGCTGTTCAAATTCACAATTGTTCTTAGTTTACTAAAGTTATATAATTTGCTTCCATTACCATATATGAGCTTTATGAGATGTTTAACACTTTTGAGAAGTAGAAAATATTAAACCTCACATTTCTCAAAGCAGTATTACAGCAGAATTTTAAAAAAACCTTTAATACTTTCTTCTATCCGAGATTACGTCCTTACTGATTCTCAACCTTGAATTTGTAACGTTATGACAGTGAATAAGTGTACGCCTAGATTTGTTTTGTATTCTTCTTCCTTAGCGTATCCACGGTCATTCAAGTCATTGTAATGGCTTGTGGTGTGTCAGGATTTATTCACTTAGTAGCTATTTTGTTTGTATAAACTCAAGCTAAAAATGGTGACATATATTCAACATATTAATCTATTTTGTGAAACTCAAGCTAACTGTTGATATATGTTGCGTATCATTTAAAAAAAAAACAATGCATGAACTTACAACATGCATCATGGAGCAGCACCTCGTGTGACCATTCCTTTTTCCATAAAGATTGAATGTAATTTCGTTCGCAAAAGAATCCAGAGGTACAGTTAATAAATACACCTCCATATAGAACAAATCTGCAAGCTCTGATTTCTCCTACACAATTTTTTGTATGAAAATGCAACTAGTTAATTTTAATGCTTTACAAGAATTTTACAAGCTGCATGGGAGAAAGCATTCTATAATGGACTTTGCTCAAAAACTCTCAAGTTAGAGGGTGGAGTCATGACAATGATGACATGACTCTACATTTGCTTTACTATTTTGAATGTGCCACCATAATTCACATGCATTAAATTCTACAATTCTGAGGTCTGTACGTGTGTTTCTATACTCCGTTTGCCTTCCTCCATGCAGTAACGTCAGCGCGATATTTGATGGTCGCACCAGTAAACCGCGCGCGCTGGCCTAAAGCGATGGAGTTTTTACACGCGTGCACAAAGACGGCAAATCCTGACGCGTGCGTAAAAGCTGCGTCGAGGTTGTGACATCACTGCACGGAGGTAGACAAAAATGGAATGTGTAATGTTACCCTCTAACTTGAGATTGATCAGAGTATAGTTTTAGTAACATCTTTACCTTGATGCTGTTGCAAAGTATGCAACAAGGGAGATGAATCATTATCATGGGGTAACGAGTCTACTTCATCACCAGTATTTACTGAAGGCAGTGGTTCATCTGGACTTTCAGAAACCTCCAGTTCTGCAGGTAAGTGTTGTGGTAACAGAGGTAATTGTTGTACATGGGTCTGTTCTTCATGACGCAGAATCTTAACGGGTGCTTCTTCACATGGCTGCAGTGGTTCGTCTCTGGATGAAGATGTTTGGAGAAGTCCTGAACAGAAAATTGTAATAAGTTTAAATTTTTGTTAAGACTGGCTTTGTAAACTTTGCACTTTTTCCAGTCGAGCTGTAAAAAGCTCTTCTGGAGTCGGTACATGTAACATGTGCTGAATTGTTTGTTTTTTTACAACCACATCGTAAACTACATTGGAAATTGAAGCATGCACTAAATCTCAACACTAAAAAGTATTTCAGGCATTTATATACCACCAGACGGTCACCTGGTTTTCCTAGTTTTGCAATTACCGGGCTTTTTAAAAGCACTACTTGTTTGGGCTTTTTAAAATACTACTTGTTTGAAACGTGTCTTTTGCAATTACTCCGCTTGTGGGGCACGTATCCGCTAACCAATCAAACTTGGTCTTGCCACGCCTAAAGCTACACCCACCCACCCACCAAGTTGGAAATTGAAGCATGCACTAAATCACACCACTAAAAGGTATTTCAGGCACAGGCGGTCACCTGGGTTTTGTGATCACCTGGTTTTTTTAAAGTACAACTTGTTTTGCTTTTTAAAGTACTACTTGTTTAGCTTTTTTAAAGTACTTGTTTTGCTTTTTAAAGTACTACTTGTTTAGCTTTTTTAAAGTACTACTTGTTTGAATTTTTTTTTTTTTTTGCGATTACCCGGCTTATGGGGCACGTATCCCCTTACCAACTTGATCTTGCCAGGCCCAAGCTCACCCACCCACCAAGTTTTGTGAGTTTATGACCCCCGACCTCTGAGAAAAGGGCGAACAGACAGACATCGTGAACAGAACGACGTGGCCTATTATAATAACCATACTATTTATTTTCTTTCTTTTTCTTTGCAAATACAATCAAACATTTTTTTAATCTTTTTTTTTAATATTTATGGGTATGACTTACCTTTTCCAGTTGCAATTTGCCCTGCCCATACAAAATCGGAATCCAGGAAATTTTCTAGTGCCTTGGCTTGGTTTATTCCATTTCGTTTGGCCCGTGCATTATAATTCTTTATCAATCGGCGGTACTGGGTCATAACAAGGGAGGCCTTTGATTGTAGCTGACGTATCGTTCTCCCGCTTGAATTTGGGACACGTAGTAGCTGCAGCCATCTAAGTAAAATCTCTGCATTATTAGAATCATCGTTAACTGATGTATAGGTCTCTGATGACAAGTGCAGTTCCACAAAGTCTCGATGAAGGAAGGGTACTGTTGTGCATGTACTCACACCATCTACAGAAAATTTGCTGTGGATTTTAAAATAATAGTGAATTGAATTCATTAGTACAAGTAACAAAATGAGCTTAGAGCAATTTACAGATTTAAAATATGGGAAAAAAGTGCAAGAAAGGACCATAATTTCCAAAATTTCAGGCGGTTTTGATATGCGTTTTAAGTTAAACAAGCAAATTTTCTTATTACGGTTGCTCCACAGGCCTCGTATTTCCAGAGAAGATCAAATCTGGAGTAAAATAAGGCACAATACTGATCATGAACCATCCCAAAAAAATTAAAAGCCAGGATTATAAGAACAACAAACATTTAAAAATCCAATTCCAGGATTTAAAAAACAAAACAAAAATTTGCGATTACCTCATTTACCTGTCCTTTTTAAAATTACTACTTGTTTGAAAACCATTTTTGGTGATTACCCGCTTGTGGGGCACGCATCTCTAACCAATCAATCATATAGAAGCTGAAACTTTGAGGGTGTTCATCCTGAAATGATGCGATATTCCCATAAAAAAAAACATTTTTCAGAAAATTTTTGAAAATCGTATAATGCCCCTTTTAATTCAATTTGTCAGCTTAACCCTCCAGGGCACTTTCCCTCAAATTTTGTGAAATGCATTCCCATTAAAAAAATCAAAGACAAAAATTCCAGAAAATTCTTGAAAATCGCATAAGCCCCTTTAATTCATTTCCTCAAATGATCATGTATTCACTAACCAATCAAGCTTGGTCTTGCCGGGTCAAGCTACATGTATACCCACCCACCAAATTTTGTGAGCATATGACCCCTGACCTCCGAGAAAATGGGCGGACAGACATCGTGACAGACAGACGTGGCCTATTGCATGGAAGTCGACTCTGAGTTTATCGTTACCGGCCCGCATCGCTTTTTGGAGACTAGAAATGCCCACGTCAAAAATTCACGATTGCCAAAATAATTCATTATTTTCAAAATATCGTTAACTTCAAAGTCAAATTAAAATGAAATGATGAAATAATGAAAAATGAAAAAAAGTCACCTTATCAACGTGGGAAAAAAGTAACGATAAACCCTGAATTAACTTCATCGGTCTTATATACAAAAGAGACCTTCTGCAAAAATCAGATCAAAAGTGTTTGAAATAAATTTTATAATACAACAAAAAATACGCAAATGCCCGCTTCCCTGTCAAAACAGTCTGGGTTTCACACAGACACAGTTCTTACAACAGGAAACATCGTATGTGCCATGGCAACAAAATATTTACCCAGACTATAGTTATTTTGTATTTATTTTATTTATTTATTTTTTTTTTGTGGTGCTCAACCTCATAATAAAAGTTTGGTTAAATCTTTAATGATTAGTAAACACTTTTGCTTCATAATTCTTAAACTATTTTTCATCTAATTCTTTTGACTAAATTAATTTATTTAACATGTTGAATCCATACTCAGAATCAAGCAAAATTTTAAAACTGCAGAAAAATTTGCTGGTTCATGGATATGCCACAATTATTAATCAAGTCCTACACCCCCTGGCCCAAACGCAATTAGTGACCGTACTTCAGCAGCTTAGGGAGTCGCAATTAATAGCACGGCACAGCGGTGAATGCACAATGCAACAAAACAAACCCACGAGGTAGTAGAAATTAACACTGATTTCCGACGGCCGCGTACTGCCACACACATCATTATTGAACCGGTAAACATCAGAAATTTTGCCCATTTTCTTATATTTTGTTACATTTACATACTAAACAGTATCTAACCAAGCATCTCGATCAATCGGTGAATGATATTTTATTGGTAAATTATACATTCATTGTGTCAATTTGGACTAAAGGGACAAAAAATCAGCTTACCTTGTAGTATCAGTATTCAACCCACGCAACCATAGACGACATGATGGAAACTTCGACTTCTCATGTAAAAACTTGTCGCCCAACTTCACTTCCAAAGGGAGGCGCACGAACATTTTTGCTGCTATCGCAGCGAAAATGCACACAACAAATCTAGAAAAGGTGAGCATTCACATGCTATAACCTTCATATAGAATGTCCACGAAAGTTGAAAATTTTAAGATTTATATTTGAGAGTTACGATCACTTCAGCCCGGCAGATTTCCTTCGTTGTAGCGTTGGTTCTGAGTGACCTATGACCTTCCAGGTTTTTGTGAATGAAAGCACGTCTCTTTATTTCGTAGTACGCCAAATATGATTGGTCTAGTATGAACTATTTTAGGCGACGACCAATAGAAAATAGGTTATTTTGGATGGCGTTCTAGTAAGGAAATTACCTTACACGCGGCGTGTAGACAAGTGGGCACATTTACGGTAATTAATTGACCGCACGCAGCTGCTGACCGTATATTAGCAATTTTTGGTAAAAATAATTAAAATACTTCCCGGATATCTATAATGCTGAAATTTGGCACACTGGTAGCATTCTTATCATTCAACCTAATAAATGAAAATTAGAATGTGGATTTTTTTTCGTTCATATTTTAGGAAGGTTCAAACATGCACACTTTACTCTGAAATCTGTGCAGTGATGAGGGGCCTCCCTAAAAGTTTGGAAGAACTTCTTTTCATCATAGTCACTGCCCAAGATAAATATACTAATCTATTTTTAATCAGACAATTTACCTGGGGAATGCAGTCTCCACTGTAATCAGACTGGACCTGAAAATTAACAGAAGTACTCCATGTTTCTTTTTTTTTCTTCCTTTTGCAGTTCAATGGTAATTCGTGACCTGACATTGAGAAGTGCAGCTAGCTTTGGTTCCTTTCATCTTATCAGGTTGTTGTATGATGAGTACATGTTCTACTTGATTGAACACAGGGTAGCATCAGCAACTGGTGAAACTCCGATTGCTGTTATGGGTAAGCATGGATTCAATCAATTTTTCTGGAGTGGGAGATAAAGATTCTTGATAATACCATATAGAAAGAATATGGAACCACACAAACTTGATAATTAAAGATCTTACTTTAGATATTTAGCATCTGAACTACTATCTAGTCAAAGAGTGGCTATAACAATACCCCTAGTTAATGAGTGCAAATCTTTTCACACTTATTGTGAACATTTATATCAAGTAAAGATAAAGTGTCGTGCAGAGCAAGCTCATGCGCGGAGTGCCCACCTCTATACTTGGCATTTGGGTGAGACGACTCCTTGGAGGGTTCATGCCACTCCTGCACAATGATTCTTTTAACCTCAGAATTAAATAATACTGGAACCTGGTTAGAGAGGAGTAATTGAGGTAAAGTGCCTTACCCAAGGGCACAACACGTTGGCACCAGCAGGGCTCAAACCCACAACCATTGGCCTGTGGGGTGAACACTCTATCTACTAGACCATCTGTTTAGTTAGTTAAACCAAAGTTTTAAATCCGGTTTTGTCCCCGTAAACGAGGGTGGCCGGATTCACCTCACACTCAGCAATACTGCTGTGTGAGGATTTATTGGAGCAAAACATAATTGACCGATGCCCTTCCTGACGTCAATCCAGTTTTCAGTGGTGGGCCTAACCTTTGGGTAACCATGCCCAACATGCAAGGCAGCATGTGCTGGATGGCCGCCATTAGCTCTCCAGAGCTGACACCCTTGTAGGTAGATCATCTTTTTCATTCTACCAGGGTAACCAGCTACCCTCATCAAATTCCTTAAAAAACCTGTGCCCTTATTATATATTTAAAGTCAGGGAGCACATTGCAAGTCATGCGATTAAGAGAACCATCTTGTAGTTCATTCAGAAGGGGGATGCCAGCTGGTTTTATCAGATTTTGTTCTGAAATTTGGCTTGATAGGGCAGCAGATCATTTGCTCTTATGACACTACTCCACTCTTTGAAGCTCTAGTCAACATTGTTTTGTTGACGAAGAGGTTGCATGGTTATAAATTGTATCAATAATCACTGCACCTTTTCACTAATGCACTTTTCAGCTTGGAGACATTTCCCCTTTTGCTTAAAGGTTTTTTTTGTGTTTAAATAAAATATGATCACCCAAAATTAACGGTAGCCACATAAACTCTTCAATTCCCAAGTCCCAAAGATAAATTGAATTTGTTGTTTTGATGTAGTAAGCCCTTTATGTGTAGGATGCCAATACCACAGGATACTTGATATAATAAAATTCCAAATGCAGAATTTTATACAAACTTGTGTGATTTTCTATATACGATGGATATCGTTTTGAGTTTAGCTATTTCAGATAGCATATTGACAGGCATTAAGTACATTCAAAAAACATGTTTGAAAATCGAGCATGTTCTTCTATAAGGAAACTCTGAGTTTTCCTTTAACAACTTTCAACCAAATGAACATATATTATCACATGAACTGAACGTTATTTTGCCCGTCCTATAATTCTGTGCAGATAAAGTCGATGGAAGAGGAGAGAGAATACTGAATAGCACTCTCAATACAGCAACATCAACCACCACCAATGGGACAACTAACTCAATAACAACACTGACTCCCAAACCCAGCAGCGATACCACAACCAACAACTCATCCACGCCCACCAAAACAGTTACTGTGGCAACGGTTGCTAACTGAAATGGTTACTTCCTGTTTTTATGTCAACAAATTGGTTACACTTTATAATAATAATACTGGTATTATTGACATTTTCATTGATTTTATGTAGAGGCCTAATATATATTATGAACTTAAAGGTCCACTTGTTATCAGAGTTAAATATTTGGGATATGGTGCCAAATCATTTTGCAAAGTGTTACACATAAGTTAATGTCATAGATTATAAAATTACAGAGTCACTGCACAGTTATATTATGCAAGTAGGTTGACTGATTTATCTCCTGGACCAGTTCACACATATATTATGTACCAGTTTTCTAGAGAATGTGGAATGAGCAAATAGAATAGTAGTAGAACAGGTTAATGTGCATAAATTTGTGTTATAGCAGTGGGTATTAGCACACCCAAGTAGATTACCATATGTTAATACTTTATTTCATGATTTGGCACTAGCAGTTTTCAGAAGTACATTCCAATTAGTGTGTGCAATGTCTACGGAATCGAGTGGCGTAGCGCAACAGGAGAACGCAGGGCAAATATACAAAGTAGTTGTAAATTCTATAAGGCCCTGACTGATAATAAGTTTTGTTAAAGTTTGATTTTGAAGCAGGATATTTGACCAAGGGTTTTATTTTCACCTGTTCTTTAATAGCTGTAAGGAAATTTTCAAATATTTTGAACTATGAATGATTTGATTTTGGATGTAATGGCAAATTTAAGATATTACAAACATGGATTGCCTTTTAAAAAATGTAAAAATAAAATTATTCTTGTGAAAATATCCTGCTATAAATATGTAGATATTTGCATCTGCAAAAGATTTAATACAGCGACACAAGATAACAAGGACAGGTTCAAGATTCCTGTAGACTGGATTGTCAAAGTAATGCTGTTTTAAATAATCAAACAATGGTGGTCCTGAAGGAATATTACTCTGCCAACAGGTTTAAGAACATTGGTGTCGATCAGTTAACCTGAGAAAATGAAAATATTTAGTTAAAATACTGTTTGGCTTAGTTCAGACTAATTCGATCATGTTATGAAGAGAATGGAGGTAGAGAACAACACAGATTAAAATGTCTGTTGTGGCAATACTGTAATATGCATCAGTATGTGAAGTGTCGCCTTTTCAGAGACAAGGTAATTCCACGTCAACCTATAGGTCTGTGGATGAGTGATGTACATGGTCCTCTCTTGCCAAAGTAATACTGGTTTTATATTTCTTGAATTCTAATTTTATCTACTCAATGGCTCTAGTAGCAAACTTTTAGTGAAGAAATTGAACTGTGGAAAGTATGGTGTTCACGGAAGTTAACACAATATAGTCACCAGAAAAGAATCTGTTGGTAGAAATTTATTTCATACTTGAGTTCAAGGAGCTGCTTGTTCAGGCATCGGAGAGTCATGTGTGAAAGCCAGTACACGAAGTTGAATCTGACATGTCACTGCAATTTGCTAATTGACATTGACAGAATGAAGCTACGCTGACCAGGGTAACACATCAAGATTAAGGTTATTGCAAAAGCCAGTGGGTACTTTACAAGACAACTTTGATAGCGAATAAATAGGAAGACCGCAAGCTGTAACAAGCATAGTATGTATTGACAGTTGTCATGGCTATATGCTATCACCAATAGTAGAAACTTATTAGTTTTTGCTTTATTCTGTAAAGCCTTCATGGGATTAAAATCAGTCTTCTCTCAGTTCCATCCTTGCTAGTATGGTAGATAAGAATATTGATTCATAATGTAGATGTCGCTGGTTCAAATCCCCTCCGACCTATCTTAGATATAAATACATTTCAATATTTTAGAAGAAAAAATGTTGATAGGTCAGTTCCAGAACAACTGTGACAAATTTGGATTTTAATTTACACACCTTTCAGTTTGTACTTCGTCCAGCCTGAACTATGGAGTGATGTCAAAGCTTTCGCGCAGCTATTTTGTGCATGCGTATCGCGCACTCCGACATTGTACGCTCGCGATTACAGCTGCGGCTCTTACTAGGATTTGCACATTTAAGATTGGTGAAAGCTATGACGTCACTCCTTAGTTCAGGTCGGACGAAGTATAATAAGGTAAAAAACATGCTTTTTGATACCTGAATACTTCTATGAACCTTTTAGCATAGAAATTCAAATTTTGCATGAGAGAAAAATTAGCAGAATTTTATCGTTTACTTATACTCAGAACACTATCATTTTGTATTAGTATCATATTTTACATACTAATATACATAAATAAAAACCAGTATTATACCTCAGTTAATAAAAAAATAAATCAGGGTCATTAGCAGCTTAAAATATACATTGTGTATTTTAAAGTGACTTGGAGAAGATTTGTTTTTCTGCAACGAATATTATATCGCATTCTTACAGAAAGTAGGATTGTTTGGTTTTGTAAATATTAAATTGAAAGATCATTTTTTATTATGTATATAAGGTTAAAAAATATCAAGGTTTTGTATTTGGATTTCTTTTTAATGGAACATGTGATGTGTGTATTTTCTTGTGAGGATGTACCTTATGTATCCATGTACTGTTATATACCTTGTGAAGTGAAATGTTTTTTAAGTTACAAGAATGACTATTCTTAAGTAACTGCCTTACCCGAGTCTTACAGGAAGATTCACACCAATGTGCAGATGGCAGCATTATGTTCTTATTTATTATAACATGTTAGACACTGTATTTAGGCTTGTTCCTGTCATTCCTCATTATGTATCAACATATATTAACTGTCTTTCATGTCTCAAAATGTGACTTTTAAGGGGCAGGGAAAGTGTCCTGTGTGAATGTTAATTTTTTCATGCAGTTAAGACCAATTTGTAATAATTGATAGAGCTGAAAAAAATTAGTTAATATTTGCAAGAAGAGTATCACCAGAGTTGCCTTTGAAAATTTGCATGTGATTCCATAACAATGCCATGTACACTTTTTGTTTGTGCTGATGTACGTACTTTGCGTAGTTTTGTTACCTGGTCTAATCTCTCCCCCGTCATCCCATGTGTATCTTTCCTTCATGTAAATACTTATTTGACATTGAGTGTAAAACCTGTGAAAATAGTACCTTGCTTAGTTAGTACTTACTGTTTTGTGTGAATTTTTCCAAGACTTGAATTCTTACAAAATGGAGTTAATCTTATTGAACCCAAACACTTCCACCTTTTGATGTACAAGATCCACTGACCCCAGTAAATATAGCACTATCAGCCTATCTTGGTTTTGACCATTGGATATGTAATCCTAGTTCTGTTTGACCTTTGACCCATTTAGGTCACAGCATATAGTCGGGGACAGAAACCCTTTGACGAGAATGTACTTCCTAGTTCTCTGCGTATTTACTGCGGAAAAAATGCACTTGCCTCTGATTGGCCACCGAAGCAATCTGTTGTTGCTGGTTCACAATAAATTCATGTGACAACCAGTGCAAAAATTGTATTGGAAGAAATGCATTTGGGAAGAACACTATACCTCCTCTTGGTGAAAATTTTAAATTTGAGACGTGTGCAGTGTACATTGGTGTGATGATCTGGGCATTTTTATAACAAATTTTGAGAAACTGACATCTGCAATTCAATTTATTTAATATGAGAAATCAATTGATCTGGAATTCTTACCTAAATAGGTTACTGGTAACTTTGGATACCTGGCCTTGTTTGAGATCCAAACCAGTGTTTCAGAAGGTAATCTCTGCCAATGTCTTACACATCTATTCTACCCACAATAAATTACAGACCTCGCCATTTGCATAGTTCACCATTTGCTGGTAGAGCCTCCAACTGGCATTGGAATAAATGAGGGTGTTACATTACAATCGGGCATTCGCCTCTTGTGTGGAGAAAATTTAAATGTGTAAATCTTCCATTTATATTGGTGCCAGTTTGAGGCTCTACACACAAATCGTGCAAAGAGCAAATAATGAACCTTTCTCTCTTTTTATGTATTTATTTACATATTTGGCTAAAAACATCAATATTGAACAATATACAGACATATCAAGAAAAAGAAATATAAAAATTAAAATTGCCTCAGTGAGCTATAGACAGGAGGAAATCAGGAGCAAGAAACCGCTGTCATCCAAAGGATGTGATTCCTCCAACTCACTGAGGCAAAGCACAACACAATTTATAAAATACAAAATATTTTAAATATTGCACTGAATTTTCATTTAAAAACAGGAAATCAGACAGCCATATCCTTTGAACAAGAAAACCCAACATGTCCAATAACCACAAACCACCAAAAACCCATAGCACATGCAACACACCAACCCACCCAACTTAAGGGCAGTGTTAACCTTGAGTTTCCGAGTATCTATTTTGGTTTGTAACTTTGCAAAATTTTTGAGTATTGTATGTAAAAGTATACATTTCTAGAAAGAAAATTGAACGATGAACCTGATGATGGCATCAGATTAATGTAAAACTTTCCGTATTTTGAGAAAAATACTAAAAAAACATGATTTTGCCCCAAAATTTTCAGACAGCATAAAAACAATTTGAATTTTCATGATTTCTTATGTTATTTTCTAGAAACAAGACAAATTTTCTAGGGACGTTTTTTTCATTTTTTTAAAAATAGAGCTTTTCGAAATATAAGGAAAAATGTCAAAAAGGTGTGATTTGTACCTTTCTTTTCCAAAATTTTGAGTATATATTGGAGAATATCTTTAGTTAAAAATGAAAAATTGAGAAAAACCGTCCCTAGAGAAGACCGATTGCTATCGTAGGAAAGTTAAACCTTACATTTTACTTCAGTATTTTGGAGTTATCTGAAAATTTGTCAGATTTTGCGAAAATTGAACATTGAGAAAATCTGTGTTTAGTAAAAAGTGACTTTTCACGCCATTTCAAGCTGTCTCTTTCTCAAATAACTTTATCTTTGAACTTCAAAATTGAGTATGTTGTGTAAGTGATGAAAATACATCTTTATGCACTATTGAATCAAACATCTTTTGTCTCCAACTCCAGAAATCAGAAGAAATTGAAATTTCATCTGGTCTAAATTAGCGCTTTGTTTACATTTTCAAATATTGTTTTTTTTTTTCGTTTTTTCAAGATGCGTTCGCGCAAAAGTACATTAAAGCACGCGCATGCTTCATTACGCAGCAAAAATTCACTGCGCGACGCGATGCTGTGCCTTGCGCCTGACGGCGTGAAATTTGCTTAAATTCCCGCCGTTAAGACCATGTGGTTTTTGTGACTTTAAATGGTCAATAGCCGTTAAATCGGCAAGAACCAAAAAAATACAGCTCAGGATTGTCTGCAGTGGATAACCATTGTTGGTAACGATAGAACACAGGTTGATGTTTAAAATGGAGCAAAATCAGAATTCGTGTAAAAACAAAAGCACTTGGGTTAGCACTGCCCTTAATAACCCTAAAGGTCCATTCATACTTAACCGCACTGCATCGCAGTGTAGCAAACCTGGACGAAACCATCTCCGACCCAGCACAGCGGCAGCTCAATGCAATTTGAACTGCGCTGCTGCTGCATTAGTCAGAGACGGCTCCCATCCATCCTTACTGCACTGCAGCACAGTGAAGCATGAATGGATCTAACATGCACCCTCACAAAAAAGCAGACATGTTGGGAAATGCACAGAGGATATCCCAGACTGCAGACAACAAATTTTATAAAAAATACATTTAAAAAAATAAAACGCTTAGGAGTCCAGCTCCAGCTCTTCAAAGCTTATTCAGTAAAATGTTTTTTCAGACGTTTCTTAAAAAATGTCTTACTGCTATAAACAATGAAATCACGTCTGACTGGCTCAGGAAGCTCAGCCCACATACGGGGGAAATTTGCAAGAATGGTAAACTTGAAACTATCGGTTTTTGGAGTAATATGATCATTAAAAAGCAAATTACCGGAATGATGGGAGTTTACAGACCAGTTGCAGAAATTGAATGAACTAGTATTTAAGACAAGTTGTAGCAAAACAGAGAGGTATTTCCGTCTGTTGAGATTAAGTTGTTTGAGACGCCCTTCATATGATTGATCACCCCTTCTCTGACCAAGAATAAATCTGGTAGCCCTACTTTGGATGGTTTCCAAATTATTTATGATTTTTATGATGCATTGAATGCACTGCCACAGAGAAGATCAGGTAACAATTAGACATCTCTTTGAAAAGGCCAGTATTAAAATAGTACAAATTCCCTCAGAACAGCTGCTAATTTAAGTGACCTGAGGTTTAACTTTACACTTCCAAATGGAAATGTAACCATTTCACTTTTGATTACCCTTTTTCTACGTCAAACTTCAGTGTACGCAAACATGAATATTTAACCATAGAATATATGGTCCCAGTTTGAACCTGGTTAATACTCGGTTGACAACCAGTATTAAACTCAATTTAGGACCAATGTATATATTTTTTTCTATTGCTGTTGTTGAGTACATAATAGGAATCCACTGAATGTAAGTGGAATTCAATCGAATGTGTACTACAGAATTACATAGATCACTATGAAGTGGACTATTCCTCAAATTATGCAGGAAAAGTCTTTGTATTGAATAACGCAATGATGTTGTTTGTATGTTTTGTTACGTAAACAACCGATGTGCAGCCCTCCATGTAGTATACATTACAGATTGATTGCAGTTATATATGTACACACCAAAATATGGTGTACAAAATATCCTTTGTTATTTTGTCTGATAGTGTGTGTGAGACAATTATTTTATGATTTTGTTTTTCTTAATTCTTAAATACTATAATAGTAGAATTAAATTGGACTGTTTATGTATGGTATGCTGTGAATTTCATTAACTGATCTTAATAGTTGTACATTTTCAACAGGACTTTCTATAGGGAATTTTATCTTGTTTTGTAAACCCTGTATTTGTAAGAATTTGTTCACTTTTGTTCCAAAGTGTATTTTTCAAGTTCTTTTTTAATCCAAACAATTCAAATATTTGTAATTTCTTACTGATACATCACTTCATACAATTTTGGCAAGTTATCGTTTGATACCATTTGTAATTAGGATTAATGTCATGTATGCGTGTAATGATGACATTGACCACAGCTGAGCATTAAGAAGCTCTTGTTTTATTCTTTGTGGTTGATCAATTTGGTAGGGTGTGATTCCCAGGCCAAATGTTTGGAATTTTCTCCTGAGCTAACTTGAAACACTTTGGAACATTGTAGAACACTATTTATCTTGGATGCAAAGTAATGCACAATATGTTTATTACATAACACCTCAAATATATAACATTTGTAATATCAATTTCACTGAATTTCAGTTGGCTATTTGAAAAAAAGGCCAAACTGGCTATTTCATACAATGTTTGATATGAATCTTATTTTCTACACTTTGTGTACAACTCCTGATAAATATTATTCTCTTTGTTTTCCAAATTTGAATTATAAAACTTCAATCCATATAAGAATTGTTTTCTTTGTCATCTGTTGTATAACTCTTTGCACCTTAATGTAATGGATTATACAAAAATAAGTCTGAAAACTGGGCATTTGTATACTGAGCATGCATAAACATGGTTATAGATACAATGTGCAATTAAAATTATAGGGAGGGCTCTACTTGTGTGTATGCATTTTCATCACCAATCCATGAGAACCCAGGACAAATGTCCCATATTTTGGGGATGAGGTGGGATTGCTGTTAACACCACACATCCAGCATGGTTGATTCCTTTCTAGATTTATACATTACAAGATAAAAAGGAGTGAGCTGATTAATATTTTACAGGTTATTGGGTGGGTTTATTGGTGAAAAAAGCTGATTGGAAGAAGAATGGGCTGTGAACAGGAAAAGTATAGCTACTGGTGTTAAAATGCTGCTTTTGTTGATGTGTCATGCTTTGTAATACAAAACTTTAAAAATAACACTTAGCAAGTGGCAGGTTATACAATTTTGTACTTTAAATTACAATGTTTTATTTAACATTACAAAATTAATTGTAATTACCAGAATAAAAATGTAGTTATGAATAGGAGCATTTCGTGATCCACAGCCTTGTCCCGCTGATTTACCTATAAAAATTGAGATTTTCATATCATTTGAACCGTTGGCCTAAGTATGGTTTGTGTGCCTAGTGTCCATATTCGATTTACTCAAGAAGAAATTGGCAATTTTATGCCCGTTCATACAACACAGTGGCCTTGGGGCAGCTTGCAGTGTGATACAAATATTCACTCGTAACATTAAATTACACCCTCAGAATCAACTGAAATTTTGGAACTAAACGTTTTTTGAGGATATCGTGTGAACTGTAAACAAATATGCAGGTGCCAGGATCACGAAATTCACCTTTTTAAGTATTCTTATGCAAAACAGACTTTTGCTAGAGAATCTAGTTTAGAAAGAATTAAGGTTATCTAAAAACTGAATCGAAGCTAGAAAATACTGCCACCTGCCAAGTGTGAAGTGTGTGTGTGTGTGCTGTACACCATTTATACCTTTGTGGATGCAAACAAATGCTCTTTATTAATTAATGTGTGATAATAGTTTTGCTGTGTTGTACTATATAATTATCCACCACCGTATACTATTTACTAGAACTACCCCGTCAAGTTTTCTTACTATACTAAAAGCACATGCGGACTTTTTGACTTCAACTTGAATTGATAGCTTTTTGCCTTAAGTGCCAATAAAACATCATTGATTTGACAAGGTATGTTGAGATGTCAGTCGGGGAAAAGTAGCAAGATTGATGTCGACACAAGATTGCCTCATCGTAGGCAAACCAGTGAGTTTTATTTTGCATTGAATGTAAATTGATTTAGAAATAAAACCAAATATACTGGCATTGTGTGTGTTGGTGTTTTATGTTGAAAACACAAGGTGGAATGGTGTTAAAGGTGTGTGTTCCGATCGTCTTTGGGACCCCAATTTTCCCGGAAGTATCAATTTTGTTATCGGATGAAAGGCCCTATTTTTGTGGGCTGCCAGCATAGCTGGCAGGACCACTTTGCAATCTGTTGTGCGTGTGTATGTATGTGTGTATGTGTCACTAAATTTTTTTTATGAAGCGGCCCACAGCTTATATTCTTTGAATATAGTGAGCGTGAATGCCGAGAACCGCAAAATTCTAGTTCTAATTGTCGTCCTGAAATTTGAGCCTTCAAATCCATTTCATTCCCAAGTGCAATAGTATTCGCCGTTTTAATGGATATCCATCAATATTAGCACAGTATTGAACAGGGCTTTGCAATATGCATTATTGCTTCTACCATAAAAAACGCAAGTTTGTTTCCCACGGTACTTGACGGGATGCAAGTGCCAGGCTCTCATATCAAGTAGAGAATACAATAGACATAAATTGGAACAAGCACCTTTTAAAGAGCTAGAGCAAAGAACGTCTGATACTCTATGAGATGTGCAGAGGACAAACTGAAGGGACAGCCTTGGCTTAAAAAAATTACAACATAGTGGACTCAGATAAATGAAATGCAGAAAACATCACATGCCTCATCTGGTTTCACACTGTTAAATACAAGTCTTATTCGTTCCTGTACTAATGGGGGAGATGAAAACAACATTCTTTCCTCAATGGAATATCTCAGGTCTTAAAGGTGCAACAAGAGATTTCAAGTCGTCCATATTTTCTGTAATATGTAGTGATTTCATACAAATAGAAGGTGATTTGTATATGCTTATATTTCAATAGAAAACAGGCTGAATTTCCTATTTGCTCCTATAGGAAATTAGAAATTTCACAATTTTGTATCAAAGAAACAGTTCTCAGCTTAATCCTTTAAGGTTGGGACATTTTTGATAGAAGGCTTTACACCAGTGCAAAAATCGGAATTTTCAAATTTTTTAGGGACCCGTTATTTAAAATCTCTCGTTGCACCTTTAAAGCTAACATTCTGCTTGAAGGTCAAATCTCCAACCTGATCAGACATTAGGGTAGTTATCCCTATGTTGTTTATTGTTTTTGTTTGTTTTAGCTACTGGACCATGTAGACTAGCATGGACCCTGGAGGTCAGGTCACTTTTTCAGTTGGGTGTTCCTTGTAAGAATACAGTTAAAATTGGTATGTCAGCTCAAAATGAAAGTACCAATGCCAACCTTTCTTTGATATTCTTACAGATTTTATACTTAAAGGTGCAACGAGAGATATCACATATCAGGTGTCCCTAAAAAATTGAAAGTACTGCTTTTTGCCCTGATGTTAAGGTCCGTTCATACTTCCACTGCAATGCAGTGCAGTGCTGTGCTGCCTGCTGCAGTACCGATATATCGATCACTTTCTACTGCAACTTGATGCAACCCACTGTAATGCAAGTTAAAACGAATTTAACTTTGTTGCAGTACTGCATTGCAGCATCTTGGGCAGAGACTGCTATTTGGGCAATGCAACTCACTGCACTGCAGTGCAGTGGAAGTATGAACAGGCGTTAAAGCTTTCCATCATAAATGTCCCCAACTGAAAGGATTAACCTGAGAAATGTTTCTTTGGTACAAAAATTGTGAAATTTCTAATTCGTATACGAGCAAATACGAAATTTGGCTTATGTTTTATATTGAAATATAAACAGATCAAAATCACCTTTTTCTGTTTTAAGACATTTCTGTAGCCAAATGCAAGGTAAGAAAATATTGAGTGTCTAATCTATATGAAATTACTATTATGACACAATATTTGGGTGCCTCAAAATCTCTTGTTGCACCTTTAATATTGATAGCAAGCATGATTTTCAATCCAGATCTCACCATTTAATTTTCTTTGTTTTTAGGCAGAGGGTGTTTTGAGTCAATCCCACAATGCACCAGTTTTGGGAAATTTCGCCTCAATAGGATCATGTAATCACATAAAATCCTATTCTTAACACATAAAAACCCCTAACGTTAACGCTCATTTTAGCCCACGAAGCGTTAGTACTTAGGGAATTTTTTGCATGATAATGAAATGTCTTGTGGTTCTTAAACTTTTGGAACACTTTATCGCTA
Source organism: Ophioderma brevispina (assembly GCA_023653785.1). Taxonomy (NCBI): domain Eukaryota; kingdom Metazoa; phylum Echinodermata; class Ophiuroidea; order Amphilepidida; family Ophiodermatidae; genus Ophioderma; species Ophioderma brevispina. The sequence continues at coordinate 70,220 of JAMKCH010016648.1, read as the reverse complement.
AGTACTGACATGCGTTTAGTAGAGTATGGTATAGGCACATTGCTATGCATCATGGGATTGATTCAAAACACCCTCTGGTTTTAGGGTACACTTAGAAACCGGTCCACATAAAAACACTCATTTGCAGAGGGTCCTGGACTTGCCTCTTGTTTCTCATGTTATTTACCGGTGTGAATCCATCCGTCTTGTGAAAGATGTAAATAAGGACGTTATTGTGGTATACCTTTGTGGATGCACCAAACAAGGACAATGGCTCAGGTGAAACTCTGCCATGCAAGTTAAATGTGAATACTGGAGTTGTCATTTCACATCAATGCGATCCACAACAAGCTGCCATTCCTTACGAACCTGAGCCTTGGGGGAAACCAACCAGGGATCCTTTCACCTATGCCATCACTATCACTGCACATTGTTTCACATCCTCAATGGTTGTAACTGTATTCTCTGTGAGTGGTACCATTGGCAACATGACCAAACCTTGAATTCTGTAGCCTGATATAAGCCCTTCAAAGAGACAAATCAGAAGAAATACTGCACACCAGGTGATGCCGGCTTACTGCATTTTGCGAAATGAAAAAGAACTCCCATTAGATTACACGCTTTATTCCGTCATGCATGCATACCGTGCATAACGGAATAAAGTGTGTAATCCAATGGGAGTTCTGCTTTGTTTCGTTTCGCAAAATACAGTAAGCCGGTGATGCCAAATTCATTAATACTATTGCTCTGCAGACAGTACAACCTTCCTGAAGTTGCAGTCCTGCATATTCCAAAAGGAGATGCAACCAACATCTAGTAGAAGGCCTATGACTAACAATTCCAGATGGATGAGGAACAAGACGGCAAAGTGCCCAGATACCACCATCTACTTTGAAAGGACAAAGACAGGGCAGTAAGTCCAATTATGACTAAGCCTATGTAGAATTACTAGAAGGGTGGATAAGAATAAAATGGTAAAAGTGCAACTAGAGATTTCACATAACCGGCGTCTCTAAAAAATGTAAAGCTTGCTCAGGCTATCAAAAATATCCTCATCTGAGTGAAAGTTAATGCTGAGTATGTTTTTTTAGTACAAAGATTGAGCAGATTCTAATTTTTCTATGATGGGAGATTCAGCCTGTTTTATATACACCAGTTAACATCCTATGTCACTTCTTTTGTTGCCTGCGAATCCATTCCTGTGAATCGTTATGGCCCATAGTATTAAAACTCTAACAGATACAATTGCCCAGTGTGCAACAGTCAGGCCGACCTATTTCAAGATACCAGGCCCTAACATGTTTACAAACATTGCTGTTAAGTGGTCTATTGAAATATAAGCATATAAAAATCACCTTTTGTTTTCGCTCGTAAGACATTTCTGTATCCAAAGAAAGCAGGGGCGGCGCCTTTTTTTTTTTTTTTTTTTTTTTTTTTTTTTTTTTTTTTTTTTTTTTTTTTTTTTTTTTTTTTTTTTTTTTTTTTTTTTTTTTTTTTTTTTTTTTTTTTTTTTTTTTTTTTTTTTTTTTTTTTTTTTTTTTTTTTTTTTTTTTTTTTTTTTTTTTTTTTTTTTTTTTTTTTTTCTAAACCACTACATATGACAGAAAACATGGATGCCTTGAATCTCTTGTTCACCTTTAAGGATAGGAAGAAATTGATACTTGGAAAACTTAACTTTTTGTCCCAAAATGGGGACATTCTGAGAATTTGTGGGAAGGGTGCCTTCATTTTGTTGCCAAATTTGGTCAACCAATATTTAGTCTTTGTCAAAGATGCCTCAACCATGATCGCTGGAGGTGTGTGTCGAAGGCAAAGCCTTTGGCCGAGCGGAGGGAGGCGTCTTTGCGCAAATAGGGATAGGTCTGTGGAAGCATAATGTGTCAATCAAAGTATTATGTGGTCATCATATATCGGGATTGTACCTACTAATTGATCACTTGTGCCAAGATTATCTGAACCAGTTTTTTAACCACAAGACAAATGCCAGACAGCAACATAAACAATGCCGCCAGATGGTAGTATTATATTTGACTGCAATGTATTCGGTGCTTGTACTCTATTGCCCAATCAATTCCCAGGAAAGGTTACGAAAGATTTAGCCGAAAAAATAAAAACAAAACACACAAAATAAATGCGGAAAGGCGATGCAAAAGAGACTCACCATGACAGGGTGCTATACCACATCCATGTTGCAGGGGCAGGAAATAAAAAATAAAGCGCAACGCCTTAATGAAAGGCTAACCAAAATTAGGCACATTTTCGGTTATTCCTTCATGTAATTTCTGCACGAAATAATCAAGACATGCATAGAGTTGAATGGTGTTTATGGGCTTTATTCTGCATGGGCTTAATTGATTTCTTTCATCCAAGTCTTACACCAAGGATATGCCACATTTTCGCTCATAACATCCAAACCACTTGTCATTTAGCCTTAAGATTTCACAGGGCAAATGAGAAAAATAGTAGCTTGCCTAGCACATCAAAATTTTTGACAAGTTCCAATAAAATTTGGGGTTCTGGGGATGAGGTTATTTCTGATTTAACTGTCTGAATCCGGACAATTAACACAATGGCCTTTGGAGAACAAATAAAAATAATAAAATTTTCAGCATAGGTTTATTTTGTGGTTCTTTGCAGAACGGGGGGAAAACAGAAGATGTTATGATCACTACCAGATCTCAGAATATTGCTTGTAAAATTTATTAGCATGTATCATACACATTTATATATGAGCATTTATAACAAATTTAATTCACGGTTATTTAAAGCAATAACAGCACATTTCTTTGAAGAGCGCCCCCAATTTTCCAAAAAATTTAGATTTTTACATCTATCTAACAGCCGCAGCCGAGATGCTGTTCACCATGTAGCACCAAATGTCCCTGTTTGTCATTAAGTTGGGGATGTCAGATGGATCCTGCTGGATGTCTCGAGCAATCACATCAATGTAGTTAAATGTAGTCAATGTAGTTACTTGATCAATCGCACGATGACAGTGACCGGCAAATCGTGCATGGCGTTTGGCAACAGAAGATGAAATTGGAGGGATATTTCCATATATCTGTGCTTTGGTCTTGTGCTCACGCCAGGATATGTTTTTGTACTCGCATAAGAAGCTTTGGTGTATAGGTGCCAACTCGAGCATCGTCGGTTGCTCTTTCTTCATGGTCCAGGTCTCCGATCCATATAACACGATACTCTCTACACAGGCTCTAAAGAATTTCAGCTTGGTTGAATTGGAGATACCAGATTGCCATAAGTGGTGTAGTTTACTGCAGGCATTCCAAGCTTGTCCTTTGCGTGACAGGAAGTCTTTCTTGCTGTCGGCAACATAGGACCCTAGATACTTGAAGTCCTTGACCTCTTTGAGTTGGCTACCATCTGTTGTGCAGATAGGTTGAAGATATTTACATGGTTGTATTGGTAACTGGCTAGTAAACTATACCTGTGAATGGTTAAGCTCGAAAATGTTTGTGTCACAAACGAAGGAGTTTTGTAGTTAGAATAATATTGGAGATCTCCGATAATAATTCAATGGCTGCTGGAAACAGCCTTCCAGTATGAAATAGCCGGGAAATAGCACCATGCACGTGTCTATGCTCACCTATTAGTTGTTTTATTGGTTCAAGCAAGTCAAGTTAGAGGTCATTTTCTTGAGGTGGCATTATTTCATCATGGATGGACATCCAACTTAGTTCCCAGCTCTGCCATTACGTACAATCTGGGATCCCAATTCTAATTACAAACTCGCTTATTTTAAGATAAATACACTGCATCGTTCGCAGGTATAGTTTCCTAGACAATTAGTAACAAAAACGCAAAAAATATAATACAATTTTTAAAATTGGGGGTGCTCTTCAAAAATGTGCTGTTATTGCTTTATAACAAATTTAATTCAAGGTTATTTAAGCACACAAACCAATGCCAAAGCATGACAAGCAGATCAAAAATACCCATGTGGCGGGACCGGGCCCACTCGCTTCCAATTAAGTGCCTAAATTTGGTAGCACGGCACTGGTTAGTCTTTGATTAGCAAAACACCAACAGCCAGTTTTAGGGGTCAGAACTCAAGTTAAACTCAACACAAAAAAAGTTGTTTTACAACTTTTCTTTCAGGTTTGCTCACATGCATCCTCAAGACCCATATCATGTTCTTTTGCAACATCTATTTACATCCGTCACTCTCATCATCATCATCATCATCATCTTTAACTTTAACATTTGTGATGGCCTAATCAGTAAGGGCTAATTCACATCGGGACGATCAAACACCTCTAATCAGCAAGGGCTAATCTAATTAGCAATGGTTAACCCACAATTGTTAATTAGCAATGGTTAACCCACAATTGTTTGCTTTCGTCAGTAATGGTTAACCCTAGTAAACAAGATTTATTCCTGGACGATGTGTTTCCTGGACGATCTACGCTATTGGTCCGATTGTTCCCTTAATGAGCAATTATCTTTAATCCAAGTCCTTAACACACAATGTGTGATTGAGATCAGCTTCTCCCCCGTATCTAATTAAACAGGATCACCGTGCAGATTTTCCTCCGTAATAGGCCCTATTCACTAATTTTTAAAGTAGCATTGTTTTTTTTTGGATATTTGTTTTCCCCTATCCTTTTTTTATATTTCACAAGGAACATTATTAAACCATGTAATAAAGGACGGAACTTGGGAATTTAATCTTGACACTTTTTTTTTACTAAACCTTATGGCATTTTGGACTTGGGAAGGTTTTGGGATGTCTTTCTTTATGTCTTTCTTTATCTCCTTTATGTTGAACATCGATACGATGTCTTGAAAACTTCAAGGCAGCCTTTCAAAGTCGCTCACTATATAACCCGTAGAAAATGAATCCCAGTCCTCTAACACAAAATCGTAATAAAGAACTTTTGTCTCATGAAGTTTCACCTCTGGTACTCCAGATTGGACGGCTGCAAAAAAACAATACCATTCCGCGGTTCTCGAACCGCTAATCCCCCTGGCGGAGCGGTTTTACAATTTTTAATAATCAGCTGCAAATACCCACCTTAAACCCCCAATCCCCTTAAAAACACCCAACAACCACCCTTAAACCTGGGCATACCCCCCCTTAAACTCGTTTTTTGGTTTTGTTTTGCAATTTTTGTTTTGGCAACCCACTTAAACCACAATCAAGCCCCTTTAATGCTCCAGACAACCCACTTAAGCCTGGACAACCCCCTTTAAAGCCGGAAACCCACCTTAAACTCCCAACCAATCCCCTTAATGACAGTAGAAAACCCCCCTTAATGACCGCGGGGTGTATTAAACCCCTTTATACCCAGACAACCCACCTTAAACCCCTAACAATCCCCCTTAATTAAACCTCAACAACCCATAAATGCTGTGACACAACCCCCCCTTTTCAACCCGGGCCAAATCCCCCCTAAACCTGGACACCTCGCAGTTTGAAGATCCTGGATCAACCCCCCTTATAATCGTGCAAACCCACACCTTAAAACCCCAACGAATCCCTTAAGTCCGGACAACCCCTGTAAACCCGGACAACCCCTTTAAACCCGGACAAAACACCTTAATACCCCAACATCCCGTTAAAACCCATAAACAACCCCTCTTAAAGCTGGACAGATCCCCCCTTATCACCCAGAACAACCCCCGCTAACCCGGACAAACCCCATCATTAATCCTATCTCAGATGCGATGTAGGAGTAATGATTTTCCCCTACCCCTACATCAATGTTTCATCAAAATCTGACGTATGGATCTTCAGATAGTTGTTCACAATGTTTTGGGTGAAAATATACTCCAAATTTAGCCCATAAATATGCTAAATTAGCTATTTATATTAGCATATCAAAAAAAAACAGAGACCTAATACAGATAGAAAAAACTCGACTGAAAGAGTCACAAAAAAAAATGAGATCCAACAGGTGATTGATTCTTGATAAAGCTCGCCAATATGAATAGGGATTAATCGCAGATCATCCAGGAATAGATCGTCCGGAAAATGGCACATCACCATGATGTTAACTCAATCAACAACTAATCAGCAATTGTTGATTAGTAAACGCTATAGTCGATCCAACCTCATATGTCCCCATTAATAAAGCTTCACAACAAATCATTGATTTTGAAAATCGTCTTAGAGGATTAAATGAGAGTAGCATATGATCACTGCTAGGCCAGTGTGTGATTTAAAGAAGGGCAGGCCATCAATATTTTTCCTTGCGTATGCAGGTGCATTTGAATGTCCAAATGTACACCAAATATTAGGTAGACGGTACAGAGAGGATTGATATTGACAAAAATTCAAAATTCCTTAATCAAGCTGACGGAGGACCGTGTCAGGGAATCGGAATCGACAATCACAAGGCATACACCGAGGGACTGGCTCACCTTAAGCACATAACTATGGGTCATATAAGTATGACCATTTTACATCCGCTTAATACCAATCGGCCATTCGTCCAATCAAACATGCACTACCAACAGCGCCAAAACTATAGAGGGACGGGGCCATATGAGGTTGGATCGACTATAATCAGCAATGGCATGGATATTCACATGGGTATTCACCTCCTGTCATCTTCCACACTCTGGTCCAACAAGAGAAGATTTCAGCAGAAGATTTCAGTTAGGCTTCAAACAATGCATTGTTTCCAATGGAGGTTTTTGTACAGGTACTGAGTGTGAATCGGAGTGATGAAATTGAAAATGGCTAAATTGACAGTACTGATCACAAACTTGATCTGAACCCAATAACCCTTAACCAGTCCCAAACACTGCCTAAAGTTGTTAAGATTTCAATGGTAAACTCGCTCAAGTCAAGGATTGCATGTATAACAAAAACCACCATGGTGGTGTTGAAAACAGTATATGAACTCTTTGACAGCAGTAGTGTGTGTGAATACATTTCTCATATATAAGCATAAAAAGAAGTCTGTATTATGGCAAGGTGATATGTGTTCACTATCTACACTTTTCCACAGGTAATGGTATAAGTTCAATGATGTTCATTTCACATGTTGCAACTTTTCTTGCATACACTGTCCAGGCACATAGCTCATAACCATTAACCAATCCATCGTTCCTATCTTTGTGGCCACTTCAGTGTTTTCTCTGAAGCCACTTCAGTGTTTTCTCTGTTGAATCTGTTGGAACAAGGACACAATTCAAATGAATATTAATGATCATTTTAAAACAATTTGAAAAAGATACCCAATGTAAAACGTCCAAATAAAAGCTTTATTTCATTTAAAACTTGCAATGGATTGCAAGACATAAGTGTGCAAAGCTCACAGGTACTTTGTGCATCCAGGTCTTAGCTACAGGCTTTGGAAATCGGGGCAAAATTCTGTGATATTTTATCAGGGTTGTTTAGAATGACCTCAAACATAATTTCACAAGACTGATAAAAACATATGTAAAATTGACTATTTTTTTTTCTTACTTTCAGAAAAACACACTTGAAGTTAAAAGAAAGGGACAACATTCCCCAAAAAGGCATGCAGTTTGTAAGCAGAGTATTAAATAGAAATAAAGCTTCCCTGAAAAAAAGTGGACACAGCTAGAGAGCTCTGCCATCTGACAGCTCTTATGTAAAGGAATGGTCTGTGGGAATGAAGTCCACATTGAGGCATTAAAATAATAATTATGATAACCTAGCACTTTTTTGTTTGAATGGTCACAATGGAGCAATACTGAAAAGGCAAATAAATCATAACAAGTAATCTTGAAGGCCAATCCCTTTGCATCACTGGAGTTATATGGTACCTTCAAAATATTAATGTGCTGCACTAACCAAAAGTCAAGAGAAAATATATCAACCACTTTTAGCACACTTTGTAGATTGGAAATTGTTAAAATCTATAGCCTTTATTCACTTTGTAAAGATATTTTTCCCTCTTTTCCTAACTATGTGTTTCTTTTTATGAATTTATTTTTATTTTGGCAGCAATATTTTTTGTATTTTGTTTTCCTCAGGAAAACATACTCCCATACTTAAATATTTTGCATCATTTTCCACACCAAATATATGAGACACGCACATGCATGCACGCACGCACGCACACACACACTAGGAGAATTACACAATTAGGCTTTATTTTTGGTAGACGTTTCATATAGAAGTCCCATTGATGCAAATGAGGTATTACAATTGATTCCGTCATGCACTGTATGACGTTGTGCAGTAGTGCTTGACGGAATTAATGGCAATTCCTCATTTGCATCAATGGGACTTCTATTTGAAACGTCTACCTTATTTTTTCCATCAGAGGGTGGGAGATTTGGACACTGGGATACTGGGAGATGGAGTTTAATTCTGGGAGTCTCCCACAGAATCTGGGAGAGTTGGAAGATCTGGGGATATGACCTCCCCTTTGCCACTGTATATCATCGGCAGCTTGATGTAACTTACCAGAAGGTTTATACTCAGCTCCTACCCAGCTATCATAACCCAGCTTTTCAATATAAGCAAAGATGTAATCAAAATTTAACTCCCCTTCAAAGCTAGGCTCATGCCTACTTGGACACTGGGCAAACTGGATGTGACCTACAAAACAAGTAAAACGTAAAGGAGGATTAAATTATATTACAATATAAATTACGGTTTTGAGCTTTCACTTGTCCATGTCTATGATCATCTGATGAATTATCTGCAAAGTTCTTTGACGTGTTTTAGCAAGAGAAGATATGCAGACTTTGAAGCTTTACTACCAGTAGACAGGATGTTGTATGTGATGTAGTATGTGATGTAATGATTATCTTCAACATCTTTCAAAATATTTTGAAGGTTATTTAAAGCACCACTGACCCAAGACTAGCTATGTATGTTTACATGTATTTGGATGCATTTTTCATGCTGATTTCAAATGTGCTCATAATTCTTGACAATTTTGAGAAATTAGAGCAGCACCAACACCAATGGTGCTGCAACTTTACAGGCTATTTGAAATTTGATGTCAAAATCACCATACATGACTTGTAATGATGCAAATTTTGTGGTTTAGGACACAATATTGTAGCAAACAGTATCATGGTCCATGGTTGGGTAAAAGAATTGTATTTATTTGTATAATTATTCCACTCAGAAATGCTAAATACTGAATTAGGGCACAAAATACAACTGAATAAGGAAATTTAATGAACCATTCAAAAGCTACAGATCTTTCCTTTTGCAAAGCTTTTCAAAAGTTTGTTGGAAATATGCTGTACGAGTAGCACTGGGAAACCAATATTTTTCAGCTTGATTGTGTTAAACCTTGAGTATTTTCTTACCCTGAATGTTAACACTTTTGTCACAGCATTTTCTTGAGGTAATGATTGTAAGAGTGATAAATGTTAGGATATTAGACTAAAAATTTCAAAGCATTTGGAAAAGTTGAAGTCTATTTGGGTTTCATGTGAATAGAGGGGAATTATGGATTCTGTGGAAAATTGAGGGCTAGCTTTATGACCTTTTGCTTTAATACAATTTGAAAAATATCAAAACTCACCTACAAATGGCCATAATTCCTTCATGATATTAGATATATTCCCATGCATGACTTGCACATGGAAGAGATCCTGCAAACAATAAGAAATTTCCTATTTTAAACTAAATCTTACCAGTATTTGCTAAATGCAGTAGCTGTAGTAGAATAAAAATCTTGTGGTATTGGGAGAGTGGAAATTCATGAAATTTGTGCAAAATCCTACATTTTTTTCCCTCCAAAGTAAACTTTTGGTATGTTTTTAATTTTATGGGGTGGGATTGGGTGGGGTGGGGTTGGGTTGGGTTGGTTGGTTGGGGTGGGGTGGGGTTGGGTTGGGTTGGTTGGGGTGGGGTGTGGTGGAAGACTTGATTCTTGGGGATGCATTTGCCCCACCCTTCAGTTTGGTGCCACCACTGGCTAAATATTCTCAAACCCTACCTCAAACTGCAAAACTGCATTAAAGAGACATGAGGGGATTTCCAGGAAGCGCCCCCGATTTTTCTCGAACCCCGGTTTTTTACATATTTGGAATGCTTACCAATGTATTAGATCACACCTGAAGTGAATAAGCCGAATACGCCGTCATTATGTAATAAGATGATGATTTAGTAGTTTCTGTCCGAGTCGTGCACGACGGAAAGTCAAAGCATGGTTTTCTATGGGGAACGATTACGATAACAGGCAAGTTCAAAACAAGGTTTGCGGTTTTCTTTTCCATCTGTTTTGTCCAATAAACCTTCGAAACATTCTCGGTAAGTGGTCTACAACCGATCCAGTGAAATTTGAGAGAAATTTGTATCCTAAAAAAAAATCTCCTCCTGTCACTTTAAAGAGTCAATGCGTACTCTTCCTGATAAGCACCAATGCCCTAAAAAGTACCAACCCATCTAATTTAGGACAAATATTCCAGAATCATCAATCTAGAATAATACTTAATAATAATAATTAATTGTGCATTTTTTTTAAATTTGAGAGAAATACACACCCATCCAAAATGACTGACGTGAGTGTTGTTAATTGAAACCCTGGAACTCCCAAATACCACAAAATACATCACATTGTGTTTTTTGTTGTAATTAAGCTCACTTCATGTATGTTCACATAGAAACCATGAAATTCTCCTGTGGGATTTGGTAATTGGCGGGTATGGCAGTCTAATGACTATGGTATTTTGTGGTATTTTGGAGATCCTTATCTAATTAGGAGTGGAGTATTAGGGTTATTATTATAATTTTATACTCTAACAGTACTGGAAGCATTGGGTTAATGATCTGATCACTAATTATAAAAGTGATTTTGATAGTGATGCTCAAAGCATCGATGTTTACAAGATATATTCTTTCCCTCAAGACAGCCAAGAAAACCGAGGACTTCCAGCTTATCAGACAGGCACTCTGAAATTGGTGAAGTCATTGATTGCCAGTTAGAAAATTTGTGATGATATGATAAGAAAATATGAATTCAAAACTTACCATCTGGAGTTTGATATTATCGCTGCCTATCCTCTTAATAAACTCAACAGCTAGAAAGAGAAAAAATGGTGCACTGTTTTGGTGGGCATGCAAGCGTACTTGCCAAACATTTAATAGAAATTATTTTGTCTGCAAGTGCGAGCACAGAGTGAATGCATTTTGTATGGTATATTATATATCAACGGCATGTACAGGGGCTTTGGGTGCTTGAGACCCCTGGGGTTTTGCTGAAGAGTTGTAAATTTGGTTATTTTGGTCTGAACTAGCTGCTCAGTTCCCCAGGTAGGTGCACACTCAAGCCCCCTAGATTTTGAGGATTGTGCAAGGATGCACCTTTGTATATGCATATGGTACCTGAGTGGCTGACACTATAGACTTGGTGTTTGGTGAGAGCAAAACTTAACAATCCAATGAAGCATTTTCAGATGTACAATTATTAGCCAATACTAAAGGGATCTACTGAGAACCAACAATCTTCCTACACATATTATATCATTTATTTTCAGAAGTAATTATTTTGAACATCATGTTTGTAGAGCTCAGAAATCAGAGCTTTAGCAATGAAGTGGTTACACTGTCTAACAAAGAATAAATAAATAAGTTGGTCAGTTAGTGGTAACCCTGACCCCTAAAATTGACTAAATATCTAGTTTTATTAGGTTGCTTTCATCTTACCACTTGCAGTGTATGTTAGCTAAGACATCCACATTTTTATTAAGTAAAAAATCTAATTTTTGATGAAGCGACTTTTAAGTGTGGTAATCCCTGGGCAGGATGTTTACCTTTGTACTGATGGTCTAGGGGAAGATCCAGGCACCACTATCTGTGGTATGAGAGGATCAACAATCCAATATATCTCCTGAAAAGAAATGCACAAAACACTAATAATCACACTGTTGGTCCGGGTTCTCAATAGGTGGCTTGCGGGCCAAATATGGCATGCCAATGGATGACAGTGGCACACCCACATCCAAAAACACACAGAAAACATAAGAAAACACACATTGTAGTGCATGCTCTAGTACTATCATACAAGGAGGAGAATAGCCCATTGGTTAGGATCAAGAGCCCGTACACAGGGTTATTTACAGGAGTGGCGCGAATTGAAAAAGTGGACCTTTTTCCGTCAAAAGTGAACCCTAACCCCCTAACAATGAGTCCTGTTTTGGACCTTTGAAAGTTGAAACATCTATGCCAAAAAGTGGACTTTCTTGTCAATTTTTCTCTAGATGTTTGGACCTTTTATAAAAAAAAAAAATCGCAAAAGGTGGACCTTTTGATCCTTTTGTGGACTTGAGGGGCAAGAGAGCATGGATTGATTGGGTGGATGGATGGAAGGAGGGATGGGGGATGGATGGAGGGATGGAGGGAGGGAGCCGGATGGAGAGAGGTGGGGAGAACATGAGGGGGGAGGGAGAGCAAGAGAAGAGGAAGAGCTGGACAGCTGGATGGAGCTGATTCTGGTGCGCTGAGTGATGGTTACAGACATGCCTCCTCCAGTCTGGAGTTTTATAATCTGGAATTTTTGGTCTTAAAAAATGATATTTTCTGAAAACAAAACATGACTATATGTCCTTCTTGTTTTGTTTTTGGACATAAACAAGGAAAAAAAACAATGTTCAATCAACTTTGAAAGCTGGTCAATTCAATTGCAGGAGCAAATGCACAATGCAATTAAATTACAGGACAATGATGTAACCTCAGACCCCTAAATATCAACACATTTGTAAGCATAAATTTAAAGTCGGACCTGTTTGAGTCTGTCTGCAGAATATTCATATTTCTACAGGTTCTCATTTAGCAAGTAGTGTATGCCTGTCCTGTTCCTCACAATCTGGGATCTTACCAGCCATCACATGTAACCTGTGTGAGATACACAATAAACCAAAGTTAGTAAAGTAAACAAAAAAATTAGCTTCAACAGCAATAGTGTAAACTGTAAATGAAAGTATTTGGTTTTAATCCTGGCTATGGTGTTTCTCCATAAATCCTCGACATGCTTATGGTTTGTTCATTTAAAATATGTTTGTGTGAAGACCACAGTTTTGTCTTTTAAACCTCCTCTGGAGCATGGCAAGAATTTTTTATAAGTAAAAAAAATCAAACTATCAATATAAATACCAAATTGGAGCAATGCCTCACATATCCGACTGTCGACATATTTCTCACTCGCAGATTATGGTGATCACAATGATGTTGGTGACAAACATTGATTGATATGGTATATTATGATTGCTTTTACAGCGTTCGAAATGAGCAATTCTTTAAATGGAACTTCTTTACCTTACTGGTGTCCTGTGGACTCGTAAAAAATTGATCAACTTCCAAATTCCCAACTGCCTATCTGTACGGGGACCCATGGAAATTAGTGAGACCTATAAATTTTCAAAGTTGAGGGTCCCATGGACTCTGTGATGTTTTCTTATTTCGAAGCCGTGCTTTTATGACAGTAAACAAACTTTAATTTGAAAACGCTATAAAGTGTTTTATAGTGTTTTTTTTTTATTTAAAATCAAATTAAATAATCATACCTTTTTAAATGGGTAGGTGGTCTGATTTTTTCACCACTTTCTACTTGGCATGAACACATGGTACATGATTTCAAATTGTTGAGCCAAATTGCTCCACATGTTTGAAAATAAGAAGCGAATGCGGTATTCACAAGGCCCATATTGAAACCGCATCCATTGGTTGTTGGGGGGGGTGGGTCGTGACCACATGGTGGCTTTTTTGTTCTTCCCATTGAGGGTTAAGGAAACTTCTCAGTCCTAAATTTACCATGTTATTACTAAAAATGAGCTTTTCTCTGCTCTTCAATGTTGAAGTGTGAGTGTGTGTGGGGGGGGGGAGGCGTCAATGCGTTGAACCCATATATAAAGAATTTATTCTATTTGACAACAGTCTATTTACCAAATTAACTGGGCACTTTAGTGCTTTACAATACTTGATAGAGAGTTCCAGACTGTCTTTGAATTCCTCTTGTCTACCTGGAATTGCTGCCAGCCCCAGGTCTCCAGCTTTGACATTCCTAAGGATAAAAAACAGAAGTTCATATGATTTGCACAAATGGGTTGTAATTTTCATATTAATTTTAACATTTTTTAAGAAATGAAGGGTGATGCAGTATAATTTATGGGCAAATAATGTGTCCCAGGTTGGAAAAACTAACATATATGGCGGCGGGCTAGCCCATTATTAATTAAAAGTTTTCCCGGCCGAGGATACCCCAGGAGGATGTATTATGAGCCCATATGATATTGCAAATTAACACTTCATTCCACCTCAACATCAAAGAGGCTCATCGCCAGCTTCAAATCAACCTCAATGGAGCACCTCTGCCGTACAAAACTACACCAACCTCTTGGGAGGTGGGAGGTGAGTGACCGGACCAGCTACGCCGGCAGCACCTTCAAATCCGTATGCGCCAAGGTATCTTCGAGGAATAACCTCCTGTGCCGACTTGCTGGATCTTCATGGGGTGCCAGCCAGCCCCAACGACCATACGCACACTGCCTTGGCTCTGGTCTAATGCACTGCTGAATATGCGCCCCAGCATGGTTGCAACAGCTCTCACACAAAGAAGTTGGACAAAGTACTAAACGAGACCTTGAGAACCTCACTGGCTGCCTCCGTCCTACTCCATCTGAATTCCTACCAGTGCTTTCAGGCATTGCACCTGCAGTACTTCGGGGAGAACACCACACGCATAACTAGTGAACAAGGCCCGGGACAAGGCCCTGCTGGACAACAAGCACCTGCTGCATAACACTGTCAAAGAATTCACACCAACTCGGTAGACAGAGACTGCGCTCTCGCCGGGGACCTTTCTGCCGACACGCTGCTAAACTCTCCAGTTCCCCTTTCAACATCTTAAAGACATGGAAAACTGCCTGGCTAGATACCCCAAGACCAGATCAACTCTCTATTACACCTCAGACAACTACCACCTGGCAGCAAGATCTCCGACGCAAGTAATGGGTCACCTTACACCGGATTTGCACAGGAGTTGGTCGTTGCAATAGCAATAAGTACCGATGGGGGCTGCGGCCATCCGCCAGCCGGCCAATGTGGTTCTCCATCACAGACTGCGGATCACATTCCTCAATGAGTGCCCTACCTTTCGTTCCACCGGTTGACACAAGATTTCTCAAACCAACCAAATCAACGTGAGTTCTCCAACAGCTTACATAATTCTAGCTGCTGCCTCATCACGCGAGAACACTTCATTTTTATTCTATTTGCCAAAACAGCTTGATTTGCACGCTTTTGAATAATGGTCAGTAAACTGACCAATCAGAATTCTGCATCTTTCATAATGGGCAGCAGCAGAGGAATAGAATGTATACATTGTCAATAAATTAAATGAATTCAACTGCATATAAGAACGACCACTACCAAAACCCACGGTTTGATCTCTTACCTTGTGCGAAAACATTAGTTAGGTGGTGGTGGTCTTCTTTCAAGTCAGAGAGGGAAAGGAAGAGTGCATAGCCCAGCAACGGTCCCATTCTGAGGGACCTCACTTCAGCACCATATGGCAGATGGCGGTGTAGAGAGCTCTTTCGAAAGGATTAAAGTTGTGCTAAAATCCGTCACTTTTTCACCCTTTTGTCCAGTAATCTGGACTTTTTTGCCGCAATTGAACCATTTTTACATTGATCCAAGCTTTCCTCCCTTGGGAACAACTGAGCTGGCTTTGCCACCAGCTCTGACTTGAAAGACTGCAACTTAGGGGGAAAATGAACCTCAGGAGGAAAAAGACAAATTTCCTGCTAAAATGGCCCTCTTTTCAACGTCTTTTGTCCAGCAAAATTATTTGGGACATTTTTGCCTGCTATCAGGTCTTTTTTATACTGACCCAGCTATAGAGTTTCTCTTGGACTTCATGTTTGCTATGGAGGCCACTATGCTGTAATTTCTGTCCGCTTTATGGAGAGAAGTTTATAAAAAAATTCAAATATCTTTCAGATAGCGATTGAATTTGCATGCACATATAATAAGCATTAGGGTGTACATGGATTATAGAATAAGTTCAATGACAAAAATTTAAAATTCAACTTTTTTTTAAGCAAGGCAGACATCCTCCCCAGCCTGGGATGGGGGTATATATACCACCACCCAATATTTTGATGAGGGGATGGTCAATAACGATCATCCCCCAATATGGACGCCTGTTCATGTGGTTTTGACCAAAAATAACCTAATATTGTAGCATAATAGTCTTAAAAATATATTAGGACTTTATGGTTCTAAATGGAAAATTGTTACCTTGGTTCGCGCGCACATGTCATAGTAATTGTCAGCAAACCGCCCCATCATTCAAAAATTCATCAACTCATCCACCCAATATCAAAAAGAAATTTCCGCATGTTTTTTTTAAATGTAAGTTGGGGGGGGGGGGGCGAGCGACGTTGTAGATCACAAATGCACCTTGAAGTTTTATTCCAGGATAGGTATTGAGTAACACCTGCTGCCATTTTCTTTTTCTTTCACCTCGACAACTTTCTTCAACAGGAAAAATCATTACGGCCAAGCACACCTTCAGCACTCAAACCTGCATTTTTGGGATGCCGAATATCTGTATAATAAATGGGAATCTCAGGAAAAACATCATAGATATATTGCTGCAAATTTCAGAGGCATTTTGCTTGCAATGCCCTGTTCAGCAATGACAACATGATTGGTATTATGTGATCTTCTTCTGTGCACTGCAATGTAGACAGCTGTTGATGTCAACGGTCATTGGTAATTGGGAGACAGGGCTGTAATAGCAGTACTTCTCTGGGGAAAAATCCAGTGGCTACGTGAAGTAGAAAACTTTGGAGGTTTTTTGGTGTTTTTTTTAACATAAATTGTGATGATATGATTGCTTTTATGATTGTAGAGTAGTTGCAAATCCGTTCGCGAAAATATGTAGGCTTATGTGCATACATCGTATTTTAAATGTTATTTGCCTAGCCTAGGCTAACTTAGAAAAAGTTAGGTAAGTTCAGAAAATTTGCAAAAATGATCAAATAATTCAATTATGGGTACATACCAACATTAGAGTGGACAGAGCCTATACCGGTCCGAGGGTTTATCACGATGTGTACCTTTTTGTGTATAAATTGTGAGATTATTCTTAGTTAATTCTGTGATTGTTGACCAAAATTTCATTTAAACAGATAGGAGTGAATGTATTATGACCCAATTTGAAAGAAAACCTCAAAAGGGCGATTAATGAAATCTAAGTGTGAACGGCATATAAACACACAAGGCGCATTTCGAGGTAAAGAGTCGGAAGTGAAAACGCGAAAAATAGGGCATCTGTAAATCAGTAAATATTACAAATTTTAAACCGAAATGTTGTCATCATTTTTGATATGTTGTAGAGAAATCTCTACTGGTTGTATTCATATAATCCGTATTTTCCAAAACGAGAGGTAAACTCGAGTTATAGCCATTATTCGGACCATCATTTACATACAAAGTCTAGGGGTCGTGCAATGGTTGGTGTGTAACCTTTAGCGCGCAAGAAGAATGATACCAGTCTCGTTATACAGCCGTTTTTTGGGTCGGGACAGAATAGCAACAGCTTTATTGGATTTGAATCATCCTTCTATTTTTCTAAAACACTATAATATTAATCAGACCGAAATATTGGGGTGTCTCTTGCGTATTTTGCCTCTTATGGGCAAACAAAATCAACTATTTAACTCAAAGACGGGATCATACACGCCGCCAGCATAATGGTTTGTCAACCCTATGAAAATGACGAGCATATTTGTGAGTCGTTGAAGATTGATTGCCAAAGCATGTAACAAGCTCGTTGCAAGCACATGTGAGCTAATTTCGATAACTTTACGAGCTCTTACTCACTTTAAGCTAAAAACAATCACTTTGTGAGCTAACACGAGCGAGTTATTTGAACAGACGAGGCACTTACGAGCTCCCAATGTGAGCACGCACGAGCTTGTGCCAGGTCGCATACAATAGAGCTCGTATTGGCTGCGCGGAGCTTGCCAGTGAACTTAGACTGCGCGTCAGCGTCACACGGCTCGTATTTGGAACAGAAAGAGCACCCATGAGATCCTAATGTGTGCCGGGTAAGTTGTGCCAGCTCACGGACTTAGAGGCTCGTATGGCTGTGTGAGCTTGCTATGCAAGCCTATAGATGCATGATCAAAATAAGGCATGGCATTTGGGACTGCAACTATGAAAAAATTAAAAAAAAATGCGGTCTTGGCATTAATTGTCAATTTTCTCATAATTATAGCTCTAGGGGGTCTCGTTGGTGAATTGATAACATTTTCAGAGAGAAGGGGTTTTGGTAATGGTTAACGATGCTGAAAAGGGGATTATAACAGCTCGATATCAAATAACATGTCACATCCAAAATTGTACCACAATGTATGCTATAAGCTGCTAGAACACAGCTAGCTGCTTATGGGACAAAAATGGGAAGATGACAATATCTTGAGAGAAAGGACATACATGCAATACCGAGGCTGTGAAATAAGGAAATGCTCCTTTAAATTAACAGCCGATTTTACTCTTCTTCACAAAATTGGTCAAATGTCATAATCATGGTAAATGCCCGTTTTAAAACCAAATTGATACAACACGTAATAAACACTGGGCAGCACACTCAATTATCCCAAAATCGTTTTTGTGGATTCGATCAGGCCCTAAATATACCAGTATATAAATTTATAAAAAAATCAGGTAAATCCCTTCGGTAAATCCTTTAATGCCAATTTTCTACCATTGATAATGTTGTAAACTTAATTAGCACACTTTTCAAACCTTTTGTATCTGAGTATAATGGCATGTATAGTATTTTATTTTAACAGTTTTGTAATGAACTCATGCCGCACACACACACACCCAAAAATTACAAATATTGAATAAAATCAGGAATTCCACTTTAAATGAAATTGGTACAGTTCTGCATACAGTCATAGTTAGCAACTTCAAATGCACATCTTACTGCAATTAAGAAACCTAGCTGCAGGCTGCCCATCACAATGCAGAATAGAACATTTAATTGAAGACCTAAGCCTACAAACGGGTCCCTCCTAATTGCTGATCCTTTTAAAAATTGTTTCACAAAGTATTCCCTGTAACTGATATCTGAGTGATCTATCTCCCCCAAATAAACTTTTAAGTTCTCTAATAATCTGCTTTCATGCATCTGTCATATTTCAATCACGTGTCCAAGAATATTATTATTTTACTAATTTACCCCCACTACCACTTACATGTTTGTCTTCCCTCCAAGAGATGATGAACTGTGACCTCCCATAATGCATTTCAAGCACCTCCTGTCTTGCGCCGCATAGGCGCGCCAACCTGCAAGCCTAAATTTGTACTGCTCGCAACTCGGCCCAGGAATTCCACTGCCAGTACGTGCTTTCAGCTGCATGCTTTGCACGCGCATCAATTTTAATTGTGGATCATTGCTCGGAAAGCCTTGTAAGTTGCTAGCTTGTTGCATGTTGCAGAGTTCATCAATGCTTGCGGTGCGCAAATGCGTGTTCTTTGCGATCTCGTATCAGCTTGCAACGAGCCTGTGTGCGAGCATATTTGGTGATCACATTTTTTTTTTTTTTTTTTTTTTGTTGTAAGGGAAGGTAGCAACGATATTCTCCCCATACGCTAGTAGGCCTACAGTACCATGGCGTTTTTTTAAGATCATTTTTTATTCTCTATTTTAACCTCGCAATCGTTGTAATTAATATTAAAGGTCCCCCCAGGTCCTATCGTATTTCAAGAACCATTATATAACATTCTCATATTCCTTTAAAATCGCCCGAGTTTCTACAATAAGTGAGGTCGGGGGGAGAGAATCGCAGTGTGTTAACTCGCATCAGTTTTCTAAATCGTAAAATTCGAATACATTCGGAAACCTCCCTACGTTCTGTTTAAAGGCACATCTAACAATGGGATGTACTAAGGAATAAAATTTGCCACGTTTATGAAATCGTTTCATACTTTTTAGTTGTTTCTTGATTTTGGTCTTCTGTGGATATTTTTTTAGAGAAATTTTAGCACCCTTACAGGTCGCATGCACCTGGAAAAGTGGCTAAATCGAGCAAAAATTTAAAAAAACGGTCTTTTGGTATGTTTTTTTTGTGCCTCCTGCATAACATGGTGAAATTCCCCATTTTTATTAATCTGTTAAACCTATTAAATGCCATAAAACGGTTTATATATTCAAATTAAATGTTTTTACAACACCATCCGCACAGGTAAATTTGTAATAAATATGATAGTCTTTTCAAGCCGCTTAGGTGGCCGTCTTAACTTTGATAGGCTTTTCATTCCATTCGGGTCAAAAATATAGGGAAACCACGCGCTAAACTCAACAATCGGTCACAAGTGAGTGGTTTGCGTATTGGTCGGGCAAATCTTTGGAGAAGCCATATCTCGAAAACTAATAATGCTACCGAAGTGAAATTTGGACGACTCAATTAACTTTTTATTAGCTATCATTTTGACATAGAATTAATGAGGGTCAAAAATAATTCTCGCTTAAAGGGTACACCACCACCATTAAGAGTGGACACAGCCTATACCAGTCCGAGGTTTATCACACTGTAGTCCTTTTGTGTATAAATTGTGATATATTCTTAGTAATTCTGTCTGTGAATTTTGTTGACCAAATTTGATTTTACAGATAGAGTGAATGTATACTGACAATTTTGAAAGAAAACCTCAAATGTTAATGAATCTAAGTGTGATCGGCGTATAAACACACAGGGCGCATGCGAGGTTAAGGTCGGAAGTGAACCCGCGAAAATAAGGCATCTGTCAATATCAGTAAATATCTAAAAATCTAAACCGAATGTTTATCCTCAATTTTTGATATGTTTTAGAGAAATCTCTACTGTTGGTATTCATATAATCCGTAGTTTCCAAACAAAGGTAACTCGAGTTATAACCATTATTCTGACCATCATTTTACATACAAAGTCTTGGCGCGTGCAATGGTGGTGTGTACCCTTAAACACAGATCAAATCTGTGTGTGGATATAACGCACTACCCCGAGAAAGGTGTATTGGATCTCTCTTCACCGTGTTAATTACGTGAGTCTTGGTTGACTGTTTTAATTCGCTTTTTATCCTCTTTAATACGAAAAGTCCATGATAAACAAAATCACACTTACCGGGCAGTTTCTATAGTAATATCACAGATGCCAGGTTGAATTAAAAAAAGAAAGAGCAAAAAGTTGAACAACAGATCAAAATTATTCTCATTTACTCAACGATTCTGCTGTGACAAATAAAAACAGCATTATTGACCTAGGGTCAGACAGATTGGTGACCTCTTTGAAGCCAAACAACCCAATGTCAGATTTATACGCGTAACCGTGTAACTTTTTTTCATGCTAGTGGGTTGTCAAATTAAAAAAACGCTATCAATTCTTTATTATGAACTAATTATTTTATAAATAAACAAAAACTAAAAACAATGTTTTACATTTATTATTTACTCTACATCTACACACGCTAAAGGAAGAAAACTATTGTTTTAGCGGAATAAGAATTTATACACCTTGGGTACACCGGTCAAATGGCTGTACGGGGAAAATTTTTGCACTTTCTTTCTCGTTTTCAGCCAACTTTTTAATGGTTTTCTTCTTAATGCTAAATGCAATTTTACAACTTTGAAAGTTTTCGTCATACGGTATGATTCTTTTTATTCTTTTGAAAACTAGATAAATAAACCAAGACAAAAATGTTCACTAATTTATCGCTAAAATAGCTTGCCAACTTGGTTCCCGCGAGGTCAGAGTGCATGTCATCACTGGATTTTCGTTTAGCTTGAACGAAGAGTTAACACTTTCACTCAGGATTTCACCCAGTTTTTGGTCCTTTACGTTTGCATCTTGAAATTGGCAATGCGAGATATGTACCATGATAATGCTAAGACTATCATGCGCCACAAATTTTGTATGAGAAGCACTAGCAGTAAGTCAATATTGCAAGGTAGCATTTCAAGTTTCGAGGATCAAAAATGGTTGAAGTCATGTATGATAGTAGGCAGTTCAGGTGAAAATAGGGTCAGCATTCCGTGGTTTAACAATGTATTGTATGTGAAAGGACTCGAGAGACTCTTCAGCAACTCAGAAACACTTGAATTTTTGAAATCGGAACATTCCGTTGCAAACTTATTCAAATTTTTGTACTCGTACATACATTCATTGGAGAACACGTGGCAAACTGTCAAGTCTTTTATTTTCTTTATCTTTGACATGGCCCCCTGGGGTACGGTCATCTTTCAACACAAAAATTGGTTATTACAGAATCTAAACGAAAAAAGGGATACACTTGATTTTTTTAGGATTATGTTTCTGATATAGGTACCTACAGATACATAACATTACAAGTATTTATCTCTCCATTACCAACTATTTTAAAATTTTTGAGGAAAAATGTTTAAATTTTGTGTTTTTCAATGAAAAGGCAAAATAAACCTTTTCTAATATAGATGGACTTTTAGAAAAAATTACACACTAATCCATTCTGCCAACTTGCTGGATTTTCGCTTAATACACTCATATACAGGAATTTTGCAGCAAAAAAGGTATATTCGTAGCCTACTGTCCCAATTAGCCCCATATTTTGACCAAAAATGAGCAAAATTTGCATATTTTGAAAATCGCAATGCAAACCATTCTGAACAATTTCAGGAATTTTCTTATGAGATAAAACAAACATAATTATGAACCACATGAGCCTAATTAAAGGGCTGTTAAATTGGCATAATAAAAAACAAAAATATTTGAACCAAAAATGTGACAAAATTTAAGAGTTTTGTGATTTTCTTGATTTTGATGGGAGAAGTTTACAAGTTATCAGTATGAAATTTTTATGGTTCCCCTTCAAAACATTTTACCAAACACACACTGTGAAGAGAGTGAGTTGTAGGAAATGTTACATAGGCCTAATTTCATATTGTTGGCAAAAATGATCATATTTTGGAGATTTTTTTTCTTAATTTTGCATTTGTAGGAAGTTTACAAGCTCAACTCTGTAATTTTCATGCGATTCTTCTTCTTCCAACCTGTACAAACCCAACTTTTGTACATAATGAGTTGAAAATTTTATGTCATGACCCTAATTTACAATTTTTAATCAAATGCAACAAAATGTATAAGCTGTTAAGACCACCCCATTTCAGCATCATTGTCACCCCAAGAATGCCATATTTTTAAAGGTTTTGCCACTCTCACCCAAAGGCCCCTATTTTTTGAAGAATTTTTGAAAATTGACACCACAATACCCCTACTTTTACGTTTTTGAATTTCGACTTTTTTTTTTTGTGAAATTTTTGCATATTTTGTTGTCCAAATAACACCGATTTATGGGCAATTTTTGCTGTCTCTCACCCATGACCGCTATTTTTCCATTTTAACCTGCGAATCCCTCTGGGTTTGAAATCGCTAGCCTTACACCCCTATGACTACAGGTTGGAGTGGCCGCCCCAGCCCCCCCCCCGCCACCCCCCCGTGAAATTAACTAAGGACAGGGTCATTATTTGCGCCCGGGGAATGGAGGAATATAGCGGGAATGCCTTACGCGAAGAGTGCCACATGAAATTTTTCCCAAGAAGCGAGGAGGAACAATGAAGCTTTCAACTGTTCATTTTTTTAACGGAAGCGAGGAGGGAAGGCGACCTTCTTGCCTGAAAAAAAGTTGAAATCCGTCATTCCCCCTGGTGTAATATGCATGCTTCGGTCCCCTAATCGTAATTAATAAGCATATCCTTCAGGAAGCAATGAGGGACCTACTATAAGGGCAGAACAGAAGGTCTAATAAACTAAATAACTAAATCATCATCTTATAAAAATTACAAAGACGGCGTATTCGGCTTTTCACTTCAAGTGCAGGTGTGATCTTATACATTGGTAACATTCCAAATATGAAAAAAAAAACCTGGGTTCGAAAAAATTGAGGACGCTTCTCTCTGGAATGTCCGTAAATGTCTTTTTAAAAAAAACTGTAAGCAGCAGTCGGATTTACTGAATTCATAATACAGCTCAGATAAAATTACTTCATCAACAGTGATTTGCAAAAAAGGCTTAGAAATATACATCTACAATTTGCTTACACAGATGCTCTGTGCAGTGATTTCATTCCTGATTACAATTTGGGTAACTGAACTTCAAAATTATTATGAAAACTGCAAATAAAAGAACAACATATCGAAAGTTGGCTTACATCAGTGGATAATAAAGCAGTGAAATAGGTCTATTTAGGGGGTTGGGTTTATACAAGATTAGGCCACTGAATTGAGAGATGGTAACTTTAGCATGCCATTTCGCACCTTATGAATAGCTTTATCAACAACCCTCAACATGGGCATGTATCGTGATATTAACAATGCACAAAACATCTTTTTCCTTGATTTTTAGGAAATTGAGCATGTGTATTTTAGTATTATGTGAACATTTGAACTTATTAGTCACAACTAAAAGTGATTAGGTTAAATTTAACTGATATTTACTATTTTTGAGGCAATTACAGCATGTAAACAAATCAACTTATGACCCATGTGGACACATGTGTTGTGCTTTTCAATACCGTCTTTGATTTATGATCCATGTACATGTTCATAAAGACTTTTAACTATATACCTTTAACACCTCTTATGTACACAAAGGCATCATTTTATAATACCTGCCACATGTTTTGATCGAGATCTCAATCTCTTGAGCACAGTAAGTGTTAAAAAAGGCCATGTTTGCCTAATCTGCATGTTGTAGTTCAGCAAAATTGGTTCATGGGCACTATGGGGTAAAATTTCAGATTCTTCAATTTGTCCTACAAATGGTGTCAATTTTTTTGTCTATAGCCTAATTGTACTATAGCCCAAAACTACTGTTTGTACTCTCCATGGAAATTAATTGCCTAATTAGTATGCAAAATTTGAAGGGGTAAACAGGGCTGCAGGGACTGTGGGACCTGCCATATCTCCGATTCTTATGTACTATCAGACCTAGAATCTATACATAGTATCTGATAGGTATATGATGTAGTAATGAATTTAAAACCATTTAGAACAGATTCAGACCATTTTGAAACATTTCCGCCTGACAGGCAAGGAAAGGCACTCAGTTTTTTTTCTTATTTTCACTAAGTACCTGAGAAGCATAATAGCAGGCAAAAATAATAATAAAATATTCAATAACCATGATTGCTATTATGAGTGCCTCTCTAATGGGTTATCAGTTTGTTTCGTGCATGTGCCCATTTAGTGGGATAAAGCTAATACTGTCTTAACACTTTTTAAATATTGACAGTTTTGTTACTTGACATGACCTAGCAGTACCAGTATGATGTCATCAGAAGTAAATTGTGTTGAAGACAACAACGATATATCTCCTACTATTGTAATCCATGGTGGTGCCTGGGCTATTCCAGATGCCCTTGTAGAGGCTAGCTGTACTGGTGTTCAGAATGCAGCTCTGGCTGGATACCGGGTGATGACGGGTGAAGGTGCATCATCAGCATTAGACGCTGTGCAGGCTGCAGTGCGAGTGCTTGAGGATGACCCTGCCTTTGATGCTGGTGAGTTATAGGGCAAGAGAGATTGTGATCATTATCGAAAGATCCCCTTGATCTCAGTTGTGTACTCAGTACATTTACTGGAAAAAAATGATCCTGCCTTTGATGCTGGTGACCCTGGCTTGCTATGATGTTGGTGAGTAAATGGAGGACCAAAAGGTTTTTAAATTGAAAACCTATCCTCACCTTATTCCTCCCAGGGGTACTCACATCATATGTTAAAGGTATGCAGATGATCCACTCCAGTGAGTCATTTTTCCATGAGAAATCCTTAGACATGGTGCCATTTTCCCTAAGACTGCCTTAAGATTTTGAAAAAAATGGGTATATAGTTGAAGCAAAGTCCCTACAAATGGTACCTTTTCTATCAAATAACCCATAGAAATGGGTATAGGGCCTATGGGCACTGTGATATAAAACATTTGCTCATAACATCAAAACCGACGGGTCTGTTAGAATCAACTGAAATTTTAGAAATAACATTTTCTCGGGGAACAAAACTTGAGGCACTAGGATCACAAAATGCACCTTTAAACTTTGTGAGAGTGAGACGTGTGGATCCATTGCAGAGTGCAAGCTGTAGTGACTGTTTATACATTGAAAATTTTGAAGCAAGGTAATTTGGTCCATATTCATTTAACCATTTGTAGACAAAGAAATATTTTGTACAAAATCCTCTTGTTCACAAGGAGCCAGTGAAGTTCTTGTAAGTAATGACTGGCATGGTAACAGTGACACATTGAAGCAAGAAAGATAAATTTTGCACTCCAATGTACTTCTAATGTACATTCAAGACATTCATGACATTCAAGTGTAGTATTTAGAAATTGCAAGTTGTACCATTTCTATTTGTGTATTGTATCTTACAGGTACAGGGTCTGTGTTGAATGTTGCTGGTGATGTGGAGATGGATGCTATTATTATGGAAGGGAAACACCTCAAAGCAGGGGCAGTGGCTGGTGTGAAAAACATCCGCAACCCTATAGACTTGGCTAGGCTAGTTATGGACAAGGTACAGACACTGACATAGGATCAGGGATTTTACATATCACATCATTTCTTTGAAAGTATGCTTTGGTAGTTTCAGTGCATAGGTTTACACATGAGTGACCTAAAGGGTCTTTTTGTGATCCATAGCCTCTTCCCCAACGTACGTACTTTTAAAAAATTGAAATTTTTACATCATCTGCGCCGTTGGCCTTTGGGGCACCATGATACATACAATCAAATTGCACCATCAGAATCAACTGAAGTTTTGAAAATAGCCTTTTCTCAAGGATATCTAATCAAGGTGAACAAAAATAAGAAATGAAGGTGCTAGTATCACAAGATGCTTCTTTAAACAAGGAAAGTGTCTGGCTTTCTTCCTGCATATTTGGGCTTACAAAAAATAGTCACAGTATCCTAAATGAGCATCATACAGTGTTTCATTTTCAGACTCATAATGCCGAAAAGACGTTGCTGGTATGGCTTATGCCTTGTCGATTTCACATTGCATTATACAAAAAGGTTTAGTATAGAGTCTGATATAATCATGTTATATCATTGCAAACTTGCACAGTGATTCACAGAGGTGCCAAATTCTGTCCTTTACCAGTACTTGTATTTATAAGCTCTGACATCATACACTTCTAGGATTTTTCACTCAAATGTCAATTGGCATAGATGTATTAGTAGAAGTAGGCAGCCTGGATGTCAACCCAGTAGTCCAAAAATAGACCTCTCTGGGGCAAACGCTGACAGCACCTGTGATCCCATGTTTTCTTCTTATTCACCAAAGTTCTTTAACCATTGCAACCCTGGTAGATCTGTATACTGTATGTTTTGACACATGTCACTGATGTCCCCCTGGCTTTAAAGCCATGGAGGATAGTGTGATTGTTTCTTTCGTGTTTTTGTCCTGGGTTTCATTTTGGTTTGCGCTCTGTAGTGTGTGTGTCTGTGTGTTCGTTTTTGGTTAGGTTTAGCGTTACTGGTTAGGTTAACTAAAGTGTAAACTGTACCAGATCCCAATATACAAATTTGACTCAACTTGGTATGTGGGTAGTGGTGCATGCAATTAATAGTATATACCCATCTGTGTCATCACTATTTGGTATTTGCACCTATTAATGAGCTTATTTTGCATATTTGCTCTCCGCCAGTGGCTCCCCTCCAGGTTGCTCCATGCCAGGGGGATCTTACAAATTTAACTTGCAGTATTTTTTAGGTCGTCCGATAGGAAAGAGCTTATGGCAGCATACAACCTGTGTGTCGTCGTGTGGTTTTGAGCTTTTTCTTGTGAACAAAATATCTGGAGATCTGTATGTCACACAGGGCTTACCCTTAGTGGAAGGTGCGGTGCTACATATTATTGAATTTCTGATTCCAATTAACAGTATATATTGCATTCTAAGTACCTAATTTGCATAATTAGCATATTTGACCTATTTTCATGATTTTCATTGACACTTTTTGTGACAAAATATCTGGAGATCTGTACGTCACACACGAACTGGAACTTGTGGAAGGTTGCAGGGCTACAGATTCTCAAAACTGATGGGGTGTGGCAACAGTGGGGTGTGGTCAGGGTATTGCATAGGGCTGACACTTGTGGGGGTGTGGTGTGTGGTCCATTGATATGGGGTGTGGTCTGGGGCTATGGGGTGTGGTTCTGGGTGTGGGTGTGGTCCTTGGAAGTATTGTTGGTTGCCGAACAAAAAAAAAAAAAAAACAAAAAACAGAAAAAAAAGTGGTCTGTGGTTTGGTCTGTAGGTGTTGGATGTGGTCCATGGGTATGGTTCGGGTTTGATGTGGTCGGGTTTATTGGAGATGGTGGTCTGGGATGTATTGAATTGTGGGTCTGGGTGTATGGGGTGTGTGTCTGGGGTTGGACTTGGTTCCGTAGGGTGGTGTCTGGTTTTGCATAGGGTTTACACTGTGATGGTGTGGGTTTGTGTTCCAGTGATTGAAGGTAGTCGTTCTGGGTATGTGGGGTGTGTTCCTTGGAAGTATTGTTGTTGCCCATTGGTATGGGTGTGGCCCGGGGTATGGGGTGTGGGTCCGGGGTATGGTAATGTGGATCCGTGGATATGGGGTTATGTCCGGGGGTATGGGGATGTGGGTCGGGGTAACAATGGGATTTGGTCCGGGTAATTATGGCAACATGTGTGTCGTCTTGTGTCATGAGCTTGTTTTGTGAACACAATTCTGGTTTGAGAACATTGACTTATCGGACCGACTATTTGGGACCGCCGTCCTTATTGTTTTTAGATGGTTTTTGCCAAAATTTATTAAGAAGTCATCTCAAAAACCATTGATGTAGACACTCTGCTGTTAAGCACTAGACTCCTAATTTCAAAAGAATCTCCTTAATACCACAAAATTTTGACAACTTCCTGCAAAATATGGGGTTCTGGGGAGAAGGCTATTAGCGATCGGGCCATGGAAATTTAATTAACTCACTTCTAAATACCACAAATTACCACACTGTGCTACCAATATGGGATTTTGTGGTTCCTGTAGCACACTCACTATATCCCCCTTTGTGGTATTTAGTGGTGTCTAATGAAAGCTACTATTTTTCTCAAAAATATTGGGCTCGACTACATCTCGCCCAATATTTTTCAATTCATGGCGAGACCAATAAATTTGAGCATTGGACTCAGTGAATCCAATTTTATACCAAACCTGGGTTACAGGTGTAGTATGAGCACCTTCATTAGTTGATGAGGTAAAAGAGCACATTCCAAGGTCAAAGGTCATCTCAGGTCAAGTTGTAAAAAAAGGTCATGTAGTAAAGCAATTAAGCAACACTACTGATTCAAGAACCACCTTCTTAAGTTTATATAATATAAATTGTGTTTCCCATCCAGACAGACCATGTGATGTTAGCTGGTGAGGGAGCCAACTTGTTTGCTAGCAAGATGGGGATTACCCAAGTACCAACCAAAGAACTTGTCACACAGGATGCCATAAAAGCATGGGAACACTACCACAAATTTAAATTTACCATTGAGGATTTGTTCAGCAACAGGTACACATCTTTAAGACAACTTTTAATTCAGAATAGTTGTGTTTTTATTTGCCATTAGTTGGGTTTAACCAAGTACTTGAACATATTACTTTCATTTAATGAATGTTATTTAAGGTGGATGACCCAATCATGGTCTGTGTTTTCATCTTTTCTCATATGGAAGCATCAACTTTGAGTTAATTGGCCCGGCTGCTTGGATAGTAGAAGCAAAAGTGTACTAAATTGTCCCATGGAACAGTCATGGTGGGAAAAAGTTGGGAACCTAGGAAGCTCCTTCCCAGGAAATGTGATGATTTGGAGGGAAATTTTTGATGTTTCAGATAAAGAAATACATACAAAATGGTGGGAAGCCTGTGGGAAATGGGACTCTCTTCCCAGAAACTATTCATTTTTCCAGGCCTGACCACATTTGGGAATGTTTTTATTCAGAACATCAAAGTGAAACATTTCTCAGGCCTTAAATTAATCACATGGCTTAAATCACTGTAATCATAATATAATATTGAATGGCATATGGGCTATTCTTCGATAAAGTGTTCAAGTTTGGTCTCCAAAATGACCAAATATCAACATTAAGGAATTCCTGAAAATCATTGAAAATTGTAAACTTTAATATCCTCAGAACACGGAACAATGCATGGGTGATTTTAAACAATATCCAATTTTTTAGTATAATAGACTAACGTTAACACTGAAGTAATGTATCTGGGTAACATATCTAGCCAGCCTTTTCCTTAGTCGTGCTGTTCTTGATGAAAGTACATGCTTCACCGACTTAGTCTCTATACCTTATCAAGTATTACCTTCATACTAAAGCATGGTGTGGTATTCGACTTTATGTATCACAGCATTTTGCAAGAGCAGTGGGAGGTAACATATCTGGTGCGGTATGAACGTAACATGAGGGATTTCTTGCATTTCTAGGGCTGTAAATTGTTACTTTAAAACCAGATTTTTATGCAAAGCATGTATAATATGACATTGGCATCTGCTCGATTTATCACATATTGGAACATTGTTCTTCCGTTATTTTTAGCAATTTTGTATCCATTCGAATTATGGTAACATATTAGGCTTCAATATTGGCGACATGCTCTCAGAGAACTCGTGCAAAACTTTAATAATCCAATATTATCATATTTTGAACTTAATAATTAGGGCATAATAGAGGCTGATAAAAATGCAATGTAATCTGTGATATGCACTCTTGTGTAACGAGCAGGGACACATTTTAAAGGACGGTTTTGGGCTGGTGACATCTTTAGCCTTATTGCTTGATTCTTTCTCACCCTTGTTACAACTTCAAGTCCGGATCATTTTGAAAACATAACTCCTAAGTATAATTAAATTAATAAATATTCATTCTTAACAGGCAAAAACAAGCTTTAACCTGTGCATGACTGTGAGCGACACGAAAAACCACTTTTTGAACACTTTATCGGAGAATGGCCAATATGGTCACTAGGGCTTAGTGATGTCCGATCTATGTTTTATCGGTATCGGCCGATACCGATATTTTCGTAAACCGATCTGCCCGATACCGATCCGATACCGATATATTTTTTGAATGACCATGTGTAAGGAATTTTCCATATCATAATACACACTATACATGTAAGGAAGTCCTCTTGCTGTACTCGCTATTCAGACAAGATATTTCATGAACAAAAGCATATACCCATGATAAAAGTTTATTCTTGTAATAACCACCATATGCAGTGCACTAAGAAAAAATGAGTTTTAGAACAATAAAGTGAGAGGTTTCTTAGTGAACTTAATGTTTATACTGTGTTTGAACGCCAGAATGTTTATAGTACTGTGCTTGAATGCCATGGCGTATATGGTCATCAAATCGATCGGTAGAAGGGGAGATTTTCCGATCACCGATACCGATCCGATCCGACTAATATCGGTACCTATACCGATATACCGATCGGATCGGTACATCCCTACTAGGGCTGTTTCAACAGCATTTTGCAAACGGTGAATAACTTGGACGACTGCACCAGATGTAGCGATAAAGCTTACAGTGTGTCTCTTTGACAGTGTTCAGAGAACATGCAGAATAAGGGCAGGGACTGAGGTTTCACAATTTCTAAGTGTTTTGGTTAGCATTCTGTTTGTTTGGTTTATTTTTGTAGAAGTGAACTTGGTTCTCATTTGAAAGAAAATGACATATGGTATACGAATGCCTCGCTAAAACCTCAGTTCTGTATTCACTACAATTACAAAAAGCTCAGTTGTGTATACAATTTGCAGGGATGGTAGAGTAGCTGGTCATGATACAGTGGGAGCAGTTGCAGTAGATAGACATGGTAATGTAGCTTGTGCAACATCCACTGGAGGTATTACTGCCAAGATGGTAGGAAGAGTAGGAGACAGTCCAATTATAGGTAAGGATACATCCTGAATAATCTTAAGAATTATAGGAAAGGGTAGAGGACAGTTCTGTCATTGATTAGGATTAGGATTAGGATATGGGCTATTATACAAGGTCATGAGAGTTGCAGTAAAGTACAGAATGAATGATGAAGATTTGTTAAAAATTACACTAACTTACTCAAAGTGCCATAACATTGTGTAATGTTGTGCCAAATTGCATAAAAAGTTGCCTTACGTTAAACAAAATTGCAAAGAGTTGCTCAAAATTGTAAAGAGGTCCCTCAAATTTGTACAAAATGGTGGAAAGTTGCACTAAATTGCACAAAAATGTAAAAAGCTATCTCAAAGTTGTTCAAAGTTGTACAAAGTTGCACAAAAAATGCAAAGGATGCTCAAAGTTGCTAAAAACTTGAATAACCTATGAAAGATTGCTGAAAGTTGCAGAAAAATGCACAAAACCAATTAAAAGTTGCAAGAAGTTGCTCAAAAATATATAAAGTTGCGTGTCAACTTGAGGCCACTTTGTTCAAATTTGTGCAACATTGCGCAACTTTCGTCAATTTTGTTGATTTTAAACAACTTTTGACATTTTCCCCTGTGACATGGGACCCGATATGCATCTTTAATCTTGAGTAAGAATGCCAGTCCTGGACAAACTTAAACTTGAAAGGGATCAAAGGTTACAATATGGAGACTTAGATAATCCTTTGCTTGACAGGAGAAGTAGGGGACAGTCCTCTCACATGTAAGGATGCATGTAGACAACATTATAGGGAGAGTCGAGGACAGTCACATCATGATGTGGACCTTTAAAAATCCATGATGTGCTAGAAAAGTGGTGACTAGATTGGTACCACAACTATTCTGTGGGCTGGTGGCCCATTGAATAGGGTGTGTGTGTGTCTAGAAATTGAAAGGTTATAAGTTCAATTCCCAAATCGGCATGTCTTGCCCTTTTTACTGTTGGGCTGTACAGGCCAGGAATTTTGTTGGTATGTATTTCTAAGTGTATTTGTAACATGTTGTGTGGGGGGGGCAGTTGTATTCAAAGGTGGATATGATGCGTGAACATGGACTTCCGAAATGCACCCTAAACAAGTATTTCCACCGACTAAAAAACATACCCTAAACAAGCATTTTTGTCTGTTTTTGCTACAATTAACAGTCTTTTGTCAGTTTTGCTTCCCTGAACAAGTAAGCAATGCATTGTGTTGAAAATATACCCTTATTATCTGGCTTTGCTCATGTTGCTTTACTTCCAACTTCCAAATTTCAGGGTTACGAAAAAAACATACCCTTTTTTCCATATTTTGCTGTTTTTGACACCCTAATCAATGTACACGCGTACATCACCTGCCTTTTTCAAAAAAGACCCTTTTTACAAATTTTCTTGTTCATGCATCATATCCACCTTTGAATACAGGTGCCCCCCCCCCCGGTGTGTTGGTAAACTCTTCCTTTTCTCTAATTGATTTACTCAGTTTCTCTTGTGTTTATGTTCCTGTGCATGTATGTGTGATTCTTATACCCCTGTATTATGAATGCTTAAATCATAAGTTACCCCAGTAAATGCTTTTAGGTAGAGGAATTGCATGATTTTCATAGAAGATATGTGAATTGGCATCTAAGTAATTTTACTATTGGAGCCTATGATTTATATGCACAGGTTGTGGAGCATACTGTGACAATAATGTCGGTGCTGTGTCAACCACTGGACATGGAGAGTCAATAATGAGGGTCACACTAGCAAGAGATATCCTCTATAACATGCAACGTGATGGTGAGTCAAGGCTAAATAGAGTATTTTGTACAATAATAGTGTTACAGCCAGTGGGGGTGACAAAGGGCAGCCATCCTTCCTCAGGATTCCTGACTGACAAGGCCAAGTGGAAGCAAAATTGGGGCAAAATGGTAGAAAAGGAAGTTCTGGGAGTGCAGAAGCAAATTATAATATCTCTGCTTGTCATCTTATGGTGTAATCATACATTTGAAATCTGCACCTCATCCGTGCTAGAAGCCTGAACAAATTTTGTAATATTCTGACTGATATAGACAAGAGAAGATACCAGTAGCTTTCCACAATGCACTGCTTCCATTGGAGTTTTTGTACAGGTTGCCATGTGGGATCGTTAGAGATGAAACGCTCTTTAAAATCAGTTTTGTGATTGCAGTACTGTCATTAGCCATGTTTCATCACTAACTACCCCATGCAGGTATGCCTGTACAAAAACCTCCCTTGGAAGCCAATGCAATTGTGGGAAGCTATTGAAATCTTCTCTTGATATAGACTGCTACCGTACCGATGTACACTGTAATTCATTGATAAGTGCACACTACGGAGTCACGCCGGTAAATAACATGAGAAACAAAGGTAAGTCCAGCCCCCGCTGCAAATGATGGTGTCTTTTTGTAGACCGGTTTCTAAATGTACACAAAATAATGAAATGGTGAGATCTTGGTTGAAAATCATGGGTGCTATCAATATTAAGTATTTAAAATTGTTAGGAATATCAAAAAAAGGTTGGCATTGATAATTTTATATTGATCTGACATACAATTTTAACTGCATTCTTACAGGGAATGCCTGACTGAAAAAGTGCTCTGACCTCCAGGGTCCACGGTGCATGCTAGTCTTCACGGTCCAGTAGCTCGAAAAATTTTGGGATAACTACCCTAATTTCATGATTGATCGGGTAGGAGATATGATGATCTTCAAGCAGAATGTTAGCTTTAAGGCAGGGGTTCTCAATTACATTTAGCTGAAGGCCAGAGAATGCCTAACACATTTTAAAGTTTCCTACTTGAGGGCCAAATACACCTGAATTTCTTATGTTTCCCTTTATATTTTAGAGCAAGTCGAGGCCAAAAATCAATGGCTGGCGGGCCAGATTTGGGCCGCGGGCCACCTATTGAGACCCCTGCGTTGACGTCTGTGATGTCCATGAGAGAAATGTTTTTCATCTCTTCCATTTTGTACAGGAACCAATAGAACTGTTTTACCGGTGGTGTGAAACCTTACAGTGTAGGAAAAAAATAGCCAGATTCTTGGATTCTCTGGACTTTAAATATGTAGGATGATATTAAACCTCCACCAAATCAAGCCAAATACAGTAGAGTGACCTTTTTCAATGCCAATTTCCTTCTTAAATAGCCTATGTAAACTTTCGCATCAACTCATATCTGAGCGGTTGCCCCATAAAAAGAATAACAAACCATGTTGTAGATTTACATAAAACTTGGGAATGTATTCAAAACCATGATGTAGAGGGGAAATACCTGTACTTGAGAGGAGCTTCCACTTTTTAGTAGGAGAGAAATAAATTTCATTCCAAAAAGAATGATGCATTGAGCTGGATTGTAGGGGAATTTCTAGGAGAAAATCCTTAAAAACACCAGTTTTGAGCAAAGTTACAGTTAGGAATGAGGTCAAAACCTTCCAGCTAATCCCGCCCCCTTTGGGGGGAAAATTCTGAGAACTAAAACAATACCAGTGATTAAAATCAGTGACCTCAAAACATTACCTTTGCGGTTTTAACCTCTACTCAGTTGATGGACTCAATTGCATAATGTAGGCCCAATGTCTCAGTGATCCACTGTCTACTTTGACACAGTGTTGAAGTGTTTTGTGTACCTTAGTAATACCTATTAAAGGTGCTTGTTCCGATCGTCTTTAGGCCCCCCAAATTTACCCGGGAGTAGAGTAGTAAGTAGTAGTAGTATCGATTTTGATATCAAATGAAAAGCCGTATTTTTCTCATTGTCGTCCTGAAATTTCAGCCCTCAAATCTATTTCATTCTCAAGATATAAATGAAAAACTGCCGTTTTAGTGCTTAACAATCAATTATAGCACAGTCTTGAATAGGACGTGCAATATGAATTATTGCGTCTACCGTCAAAAACCGCAAGCTTGTTTTCCACGGCACTTGATGGGGCGTATGTGCAAGTGCCAGGCTCTCATATCATGTAAGAGAACACAATAGACATAAATTGGAACAAGCACCTTTAATTGCAACATTCACTTTTTAATGTCTCACAGGTATGACAAGTCAGGCAGCAGCTGAGAAATCCCTGGCATATATGACAGAAAAGATTATCTGGAGCAGGAGGAGTGGTAGTTGTTAGTAGTCATGGCGATATCGGATGCCATTTTACAACAGAGAGAATGGCATGGCATCAGCCAAGAATGGGACAGTTTACTATGGTATAAATCCAGGAGAGAGATTGACTGGAAAATTATTAGAAAATTGGTGTTTGACCTAAAGTATGTATGTTTATTTCAAATCATGATCTAGATCTTCCTGACCATCTTAGAAGCTCCCCAGTCATATACAAGTATTTTGTGAGCATTTGTTGCCAAGTTTTATTGTTGTGTGTTTTTGTATAGAAATATGTTTATAATACATACATGCGCATGTGCTTGTGTGTGTGTGCACCATTGGAATTTCTATTTTTCTTTATGGAGCTGTGTTTGAACATTGATGCAGTTTCACAATAGGTCACAATTGTAATTATTTTGTGTCACTTGCAGGGATTGCAGGAGGCACATACTATTCAGTCATTCTGTGTGGATACTAAAATTGCGTGAAAGTTGTGGTGTCAGTTGAAAACATTCAAACCAATTGCAACCATTATTATGTTTGTATGGATCCAAGTGTGGGAAAATATTGGATCCAAAACATAACAATGATAAAAATTGGATGATTTTCACCTAATATTCATTGGTCTCGTTATGAGTTTTAAAATTAAAATATTTTTGCTACTCATAACTCGACCAATAAATATGGGCTCAATCAATCAAATTTTATACCAAACTTGGGTTACAGGTGCAGAAGGAGCACCTTCCTTAGCAGATGAGGTCAAGGGTTACATTCCTAGGTTAAAGGCCAAAAAGCAGGCAACATCGTTTCACAGTGTACTCAGTTTTTTACTCAACATTGAGGGAGGGCATTCAACTTTGAAAGTAATGGGTATGTGGGCTGGTATTTCCAAACTAGGGTCTTTCAGTAAGAGAGTTGACATGGTTAATGCCCAATAAGGGAGTGTTTTGGTGAGATACTCTGAAATGGGTGGGGACTTTCTCATGAACATTTTGATTTTTGGGGGCTAACATACAAAATTGGACACATTTTATAGTTAAAATACCAGAAAGGAATTAATTTTTTTTAAATTGTAAAAAAATGACAAAAATTGTAATTCTTTGAAGTTAATGCAAAATCAGGGTTAAGTCAGTGTAAGGTGACAAAAAAGGCATTATTGTGACCACACATCACTGTCACCCATTTTCAGTTTTTTGTTGAGTACTTGCAAACATAAATTGTTCGTTTCCTAGAGGGAATTTAAATTATAGTAGTGCTTGAAGTTCTCAAGTACCGTTGTGATCTCCATCTCTTCTATTTGTGACAAGGTTCGTGAAGTATATGCTATTGGTCTGCCTTGTTGAAGGAGGACCCTCTTACTGCATAGCTGCCCTCCTGCAGGCTCGGGGTAAAGAATAGGCCCGATATATTGATATGTTATGATAATGTTAAAAGCAAGTGTGTTTTTTGTGGGCCGCCAGCTATAGCTGGCAGGACACTTCTTTTGCATTCGGTTTGTGAGGGTGTATGTATGTGTGTGTCACTAAAATGTTGATTTTTTTTAAATATTGACCTCAATTGAAAAGTTGATGTTCAATTGGAACCAAACTTGTGTCATAGGTGCACCATGGGATCCCTCATATGTTGATGAGGGTCAAAGGTCATGTCCCAAGGTCAAAGGTATGTGAGGTCAAGTTGAAAAAAGGCTAAAAATGTAAAATTGACCTCAATTGAAAAGTTGAAGTTCTAAGTTTTGAAGGCTGGTAACTCTACTTAGTGCAACTTAGTGTAGATGGGGATTTTTCTTATGTAGAAGCTGCATAAAAGCTTAATTCATAGCAGAGCCCTTCGATCGATGGATGGTTTTAGCAAAGCTAGATGAAGTGGGTATTGCAACCATGAAGTTGCTAGCTCCAAGGTGCTGTGACATTATCAATAAAGTTTGCTCTACCAAAAACATCCAAGTATTGTCATTTCCATAGACTGCCCCAATTGGTTCCATCAGGTAGGAATCCCCATCTTCAGATACTTCTGAGAACTCTATATTTCTTTCATCTGACCTGATGGTGGCTTTTGTTGCATGGACACTTTCATTTTGTGTGGACATAGCTTGCAATTGCTGCATAGTAGCTTCACTGATCTTCAGGGCTTCAACAGCTGACTTTATTGAGCATCTGTCTAAACTGTCTTACTAGTCAAGCTCTTGCTTCATGGTCCTTTGATCCCAACACTAGCCTATCTTGAATCATGTCTTCTTCAGCATCCTTAAACTGACGTGGTGTGACCAGATGTCGAAGATGGTCCAGGAATTGCACAACTGACTGATTTGGTTGCTGTTGTGCTAAGTAAAACTGATAGCGTTGTTTTCTGTAGAAATTGATCATCCATAGCTGTCAAAATCTTCAGGATCTTTGAGTTGTCTTCCATCAACTTTAGTCCTCTTAATATCTTTCTACACTCACTTCCCAAGTCTTCAGTGTTGCACTTTGTTATCCCCCTGGCTTGAAAAGTAGAGGGGATATTGTGAAGGCACGCATGTCCGTATGCATGTGTGTTCCAGTTTGGTTAGCTTTTCTAACCAAGGTTAGGTTTTCGTTTTTTCAGGTCTCCTTCGAAAAGTTGAAGTCCGATTGAAACCAGACTTGGGGTTAAGGTGCAATAGGGGTTCCCTCATATGAGCATGATGTCAAAGGTCATGGACCAAGGTCAGAGGTCATCTGAGGTCATGCTCCATACTGCAACTTGCCAGGTGGATGACGCAAGTTTACTTGCAGTATTTGTTTTTGTTT
Organism: Ophioderma brevispina; assembly: GCA_023653785.1. Taxonomy (NCBI): domain Eukaryota; kingdom Metazoa; phylum Echinodermata; class Ophiuroidea; order Amphilepidida; family Ophiodermatidae; genus Ophioderma; species Ophioderma brevispina. The sequence continues at coordinate 31,492 of JAMKCH010016648.1, read as the reverse complement.
TGTTTCCTTCTTGGGAGATTTTAGTAGCTGTGATAAGTCTTCATAAGCTTCCTTAAACTCTTTCAGGTTCATCTCAGTGTTTCATTTGAGACAGTTCATAGGTTTAGGAGGTGATAATTGAAGCACAGCTGTATACAGGGTGATCTGAGTCCCGTAAGACCATCTGATTTGCTTTTAGAGGTATTTTATACCATTCAATACTTACATCAATCCGGATATTGCCTTTTAAATTTTGCAATTACATGTAAATGGGTAATGGGGATGTGTGACCACATTGGCTCCTTTTTTAATTCCTCTTGCCAATTAATTCTGTTTCCCCCTAAAATCCCATCTTTTTTTCACATGTTATGTGCCTTCAATTTTGATTTTCAGTCCCCAAATTTCCATGTATCAATGGATGACCCCACATTTTATGGATACTCCCCTCTTTAGGCATCAACTCTCTCTCACTCGGTGATCAACTCTCTGAGGGCATCAACTCTCTCAATCAGGAATCAGTTGTTCTACTCAGGACATTGAATCTCTAACTCAGGCCAACAACTCTCACTCAGGGCATTAGCTCTCTTACTCGAGGCATTCACTCAGGGCATCAACTATAATCTTGTCTTGAGAGGCAGCTGGTGGTGTTATAACCAAATTTAATAAAATTTTGTGTAGGCCTAATTTCTCACTGAAAATTTCCAAATCTCACTGAATGACCCCTTTTAAGGGTCAACTATCTCACTCAGGGCATGATTAAAAACAAAAGATTCCAAGACTCCAATACATTTCCAAGTATTTTATGACTACCCTTAAATGCACCCACGTGAGCCCCCCAATAAAAAGATAAAAAAGTGGCTTGTTCAGATTTTTAAGAATTTTCTTCTGTAGCAATGCAATGTTTAAATCATTGGACATACCACGTGTGGAAAGGATATCAGTGGCTCCATTCTTACTGGTTATCTTCCACCACTTCACAAGCTTTCACACCTACTGATACCAGAACTTCTAAATTCTTCTTCATTCCATATTGCCACACATCTGGGAATCAAGGTAGAGGATATGTTAATTTCAGAGGAGTTGTAGATGATGAAGGAACTCTGGGAATAGAGATAGAACATAGCTCTTAAGTGGGAGTTCAGATTAAGAACTCTAGCAAGGGGTGCAAGACGGGGTAGCACTACGGTTTTAAAACAAGGGGTCCAGTGGACCCCTTAGCTACCTGAATTCCAAAATTTGGGGATCCGTGCTGAATTTTGGGGTCCACAGTGGTGCGGTGACTGTGATCCACTTTGACAAACTCGGATTATGCGCATAACATTAGTAAGCTTTTTTCACTATGGGGCCTGCATTTGGATACCAGTGTACGGTTGGTACCACCGAGAATCTTTTCTGCTACATTTACCAACCTGTAACCTGACTGTCCTTTACTTTAGTTGGAAATTGTTCATACGTAAGTCCTACAAAGGCGACATTTAATGCTATGAATAACAGAATGTGAGGATGACAGAATGGCCATTTAATCCACCCACATAACTTTGGCACCAATTGGAGCACATTTTAAAGAAATCGGAATGTTTGTACTTATTTATACCAATAGAAAAAGGGTCCCTAACAAACTATCCTGTTTGGGGCCCTTCTTTTTTTCTTCCTGATTTTTTTCCCCATTGCAATTTGTTTTTGCTAGTAACTTTAAATACACTCTCTTTTGTTTCAGATTTGCATACCAAACTTGGGTTACAGGTGCAGAAGGAGCACCTTCCTTAGCAGATGAGGTCAAGGGTTACATTCCTAGGTTAAAGGCCAAAAAGCAGGCAACATCGTTTCACAGTGTACTCAGTTTTACTCAACATTGAGGGAGGGCATTCAACTTTGAAAGTAATGGGTATGTGGGCTGGTATTTCCAAACTAGGGTCTTTCAGTAAGAGAGTTGACATGGTTAATGCCCAATAAGGGAGTGTTTTGGTGAGATACTCTGAAATGGGTGGGGACTTTCTCAGTGAACATTTTGATTTTTGGGGGGCTGAAATACAAAATTGGACACATTTTATAGTTAAAATACCAGAAAGGAATTTAAATTTTTTTAAATTGTAAACAAATGACAAAAATGTAATTCTTTGAAGTTGATGCAAAATCAGGGTTAAGTCAGTGTAAGGTAGACAAAAAAGGCATTATTGTGACCACACATCACTGTCACCCATTTTCAGTTTTTTGTTGAGTACTTGCAAACATAAATTGTTCGTTTCCTAGAGGGAATTTAAATTATAGTAGTGCTTGAAGTTCTCAAGTACCGTTGTGATCTCCATCTCTTCTATTTGTGACAAGGTTCGTGAAGTATATGCTATTGGTCTGCCTTGTTGAAGGAGGACCCTCTTACTGCATAGCTGCCCTCCTGCAGGCTCGGGGTAAAGAATAGGCCCGATATATTGATATGTTATGATAATGTTAAAAGCAAGTGTGTTTTTTGTGGGCCGCCAGCTATAGCTGGCAGGACCACTTTGCATTCTGTTGTGCGTGTGTATGTATGTGTGTGTCACTAAAATGTTGATTTTTTTAAATATTGACCTCAATTGAAAAGTTGATGTTCAATTGGAACCAAACTTGTGTCATAGGTGCACCATGGGATCCCTCATATGTTGATGAGGTCAAAGGTCATGTCCCAAGGTCAAAGGTTATGTGAGGTCAAGTTGAAAAAAGGCTAAAAATGTAAAATTGACCTCAATTGAAAAGTTGAAGTTCTAAGTTTTGAAGGCTGGTAACTCTACTTAGTGCAACTTAGTGTAGATGGGGATTTTTCTTATGTAGAAGCTGCATAAAAGCTTAATTCATAGCAGAGCCCTTCGATCGATGGATGGTTTTAGCACAAGCTAGATGAAGTGGGTATTGCAACCATGAAGTTGCTAGCTCCAAAGGTGCTGTGACATTATCAATAAAGTTTGCTCTACCAAAAACATCCAAGTATTGTCATTTCCATAGACTGCCCCAATTGGTTCCATCAGGTAGGAATCCCCATCTTCAGATACTTCTGAGAACTCTATATTTCTTTCATCTGACCTGATGGTGACTTTTGTTGCATGGACACTTTCATTTTGTGTGGACATAGCTTGCAATTGCTGCATAGTAGCTTCACTGATCTTCAGGGCTTCAACAGCTGACTTTATTGAGCATCTGTCTAAACTGTCTTACTAGTCAAGCTCTTGCTTCATGGTCCTTTGATCCCAACACTAGCCTATCTTGAATCATGTCTTCTTCAGCATCCTTAAACTGACGTGGTGTGACCAGATGTCGAAGATGGTCCAGGAATTGCACAACTGACTGATTTGGTTGCTGTTGTGCTAAGTAAAACTGATAGCGTTGTTTTCTGTAGAAATTGATCATCCATAGCTGTCAAAATCTTCAGGATCTTTGAGTTGTCTTCCATCAACTTTAGTCCTCTTAATATCTTTCTACACTCACTTCCCAAGTCTTCAGTGTTGCACTTTGTTATCCCCCTGGCTTGAAAAGTAGAGGGGGATATTGTGAAGGCACGCATGTCCGTATGCATGTGTGTTCCAGTTTGGTTAGCTTTTCTAACCAAGGTTAGGTTTTCGTTTTTCAGGTCTCCTTCGAAAAGTTGAAGTCCGATTGAAACCAGACTTGGGGTTAAGGTGCAATAGGGGTTCCCTCATATGAGCATGATGTCAAAGGTCATGGACCAAGGTCAGAGGTCATCTGAGGTCATGCTCCATACTGCCAACTTGCCAGGTGGATGACGCAAGTTTACTTGCAGTATTTGTTTTGTTTTTGTTTCCTTCTTGGGAGATTTTAGTAGCTGTGATAAGTCTTCATAAGCTTCCTTAAACTCTTTCAGTTCATCTCAGTGTTTCATTTGAGACAGTTCATAGGTTTAGGAGGTGATAATTGAAGCACAGCTGTATACAGGGTGATCTGAGTCCCGTAAGACCATCTGATCTGCTTTTAGAGGTATTTTATACCATTCAATACTTACATCAATCACTGATAGTGCCTTTAAATTTGCAATTAATGAAAATGGGTAATGGGGATGTGTGACCACATTGGCTCCTTTTTTAAATTCCTCTTGCCAATTAATTCTGTTTCCCCCTAAAATCCCATCTTTTTTTCAAATGTTATTGCCTTCAATTTTGATTTTCAGTCCCCAAATTTCCATGTATCAATGGATGACCCCACATTTTATGGATACTCCCCTCTTTAGGCATCAACTCTCTCTCACTCGGTGATCAACTCTCTGAGGGCATCAACTCTCTCAATCAGGAAATCAGTTGTTCTACTCAGGACATTGAATCTCTAACTCAGGCCAACAACTCTCACTCAGGGCATTAGCTCTCTTACTCGAGGCATTCACTCAGGGCATCAACTATAATCTTGTCTTGAGAGGCAGCTGGTGGTGTTATACCAAATTATAATAAAATTTTGTGTAGGCCTAATTTCTCACTGAAAATTTCCAAATCTCACTGAATGACCCCTTTTAAGGGTCAACTATCTCACTCAGGGCATGATTAAAAACAAAAGATTCCAAGACTCCAATACATTTCCAAGTATTTTATGACTACCCTTAAATGCACCCACGTGAGCCCCAAATAAAAAGATAAAAAAGTGGCTTGTTCAGATTTTTAAGAATTTCTTCTGTAGCAATGCAATGTTTAAATCATTGGACATACCACGTGTGGAAAGGATATCAGTGGCTCCATTCTTACTGGTTATCTTCCACCACTTCACAATCTTTTCATTTTCACACCTACTGATACCAGAACTTCTAAATTCTTCTTCATTCCATATTGCCACACATCTGGGAATCAAGGTAGAGGATATGTTAATTTCAGAGGAGTTGTAGATGATGAAGGAACTCTGGGAATAGAGATAGAACATAGCTCTGAGAGTGGAGGTTGCAGATGTAAGAACTCTAGAAGTGGTGCAAGACAGGGGTAGCACTAGGTTTTAAAACAAGGGGTCCAGTGGACCCCTTAGCTACCTTGAATTCCAAAATTTGGGGATCCGTGCTGAATTTTGGGGTCCACAGTGGTGCGGTGACTGTGATCCACTTTGACAAACTCGGATTATGCGCATAACATTAGTAAGCTTTTTTCACTATGGGGCCTGCATTTGGATACCAGTGTACGGTTGGTACCACCTCATTTTTCTGCTACATTTACCAACCTGTAACCTGACTGTCCTTTACTTTAGTTGGAAATTGTTCATAAAGTAGTCCTACAAAGGCGACATTTAATGCTATGAATAACAGAATGTGAGGATGACAGAATGGCCATTTAATCCACCCACATAACTTTGGCACCAATTGGAGCACATTTTTAAAGAAATCGGAATGTTTGTACTTATTTATACCAATATGAAAAGGGCCCTAACTAAACTATCCTGTGCTTCTCTTCCTGATTTTTTTCCCCATTGCAATTTGTTTTTGCTAGTAACTTTAAATACACTCTCTTTTGTTTCAACCCAGGCTTCAATACACCTTGCAGAACATCGCCAACTTGTCTACGTCTCAGTACATCCAGGGAAATTCTACCTCCCATTTCTTCTTAGTTGTACTATAGTACAAATAGAAGTTCCGCTGCCCGTTGCGCCACTGTCCATGGCATTATCACTGTCAGTGTCACCTACTTCCACCATGGTTTCACAGATTATACCCTCAATCTGCGCCATTTAAATCTTGTCAAAAATTTGCCATTTTCTTATTCCCCACAATACAGTGTTAAGTGATCTTTTGTCACGTTGCAGAACTCTGTATACGGGGAGAGAAAAATGAATGGGAATTCTAGAAGCCGTCGAACCGGTGATAAACATGCGCATCTGCAATTCGCAAATGTCATCAGCTCACTTTATAATGCATTGTGGGGAATATGGGGGAATAAGAAAAAGTATGAGGGATTATTGTGTACTAGTACTTCTTGATACATTCTACACATACTCATCCCATGTAGAGCCCGCTTCTCCAGAGTAGTTGAATAACTTGTTGACTCGTGGTTTCACTAGTTTCATTAGACTCATAAACTCTATAAATCATTGCACAGTAACTGCCAAGTTCTGAGTTTGCACTCAACTTTAATACTATCTTTAATCCTTACATTTTCTTCCTTAGGATTAATCCTAGTACATATAAGTAGTCAAAAACTTGGGTGACTTCCTGGCATAATCACTGTTTGTTACATCTTCCACGTAGCACCGAGTGGCCAATTCATCGATTATTGAAATCTGATCAAGACATACTGGCTAAATCAGGGGTGTCCAACCTTTTTGACGCAGGGGCCGCATTGGTTGAATCCACAACTATTGTGGGCCGCAAGCAAGTAATGAGGGGGGCTCAAGTTTGGTTTATTACGTGCCTATACCAATTTTTGCTGAAAGGGGACCATAGCTACACCGATTTTCCAAGAAATGTTGACCTTTTTATAGCAAATTTTGAAAAAAGTTTGGCTTCAGTTTGAGGAAATTGGACTAATTTTCCCACACTATTGGGAAAATTTTGGTTTTAGATTGATGAAATTGAATTTTCCAATGTTTAGAAATGTTTGGTTTCAGACTGAGGAAATTAAACTTATTCAAATGGCATTCTTTTTAAATCTATTATATTATGGATGGGCCGCATGCAAGCTCTTAGCGGGCCACAAATGGCTTGTGGGCCGCAGGTTGGACACCCCTGGGCTAAATAGATGGAGTGATCAGACTGCATAGGCCAAAATGAGCAAATGGCAGTAACATCACATTTACCAAATGATCGTGGGAATTACTGCATGTGGTATTGAGACAAAATTACTGGCTAGCGTTTTGTTCTTACATCATGACAGGAGAGTCTGTTCCACTGTCGCAGAAGTTTCCTCACACTCTTTGTCTCCTTCCTCAACTGCTTGATTGACGGTTGGCCGTTCAACCAATGAAACTTCAACCTTCCATTGGTGGGATCGGTCCCTGATAATAGCAAGGTCTTGCGATTCTCTGGTTGGAATTCAGTTCCATTCAGTGATGGCCCGGATGATCTTCTCAGGATCTGGAGCCATTCCTTCCTTAGAGATCAGGTGCCCCAAAAATCTAAGCTGCTCCTAGAAAAGGTTACATTTCTCTGGTTTGACCTTTAAATTGAATTCTGCTAAACGAGTCAAGACCATATCCAGTCGTCCAACATTCTTCAAGTTGTCCCAAAGACCAGTATGTCATCCATGTAGATTAAGACTGTACTTTTATTCCGTAAGGACTGCTGGATTCTGAGTCCAATCAGGCAAAGTGGGGTCACAAATGTACCAAATTAACCCATGTTCTTATTTTCAAAACTTGATAAGTGTCTTGCCTTTCTTGTTTTAATTTATCATGTTGAATTTGACCTCAAAAGTTGTGATGCCAACATTGTGTGTTGTTTATGATTCTTTTTTTGATCCAACATGTAATTATTCTGTAATGAGGTAATTTAATAAAAAGACAACCCCTTCATATTTCCATTCTGGGTTCATTTGATTTTTTCCTCACATTGTTGGAATGTACGCCTTGTCTTAACTTGTATACTAACAAATTGTAGATACTGACTGTCTCTTTTTTTTATTTGATCATTATATTTCTTTGAAATTCTGGATTTCAAACATGTCTTTAATTATTTTGAGATTTAATATTTGCACAATATGTACATGTCAGCAGGTTGGCTTTACTGCAGGATGTGTTAAATTGGGGTGTTTTCCCATACGGTGACACCCTTCTTTCTGACACCCTTATGAAATTGCAAACCTTAACGGAATAAACCACACGATTTATATGGTTTATTCCGTTAAGGTTTCCAATTCATAAGGGTGTCAGAAAGAAGGGTGTCACCTCATGGAAACACCCGTTAAATTGATATTGGATCCATTTTTGGAGGTCTGCAAGAATTGCAGAAGACACATGGATTAGGGGTAGGGTGACATGTTGGTGACCATGTGACCTTGGTGATCTCATGTGACCTTGGTGACCTCATGTGACCTTGGTGACCTCATGTGACCTTGGTGGACCTCAATGGGACCTTTGGCCGTGTGCAAATATTAACCCTTAATATATTGCATGCCGTATGAGTTGTTTCCAAGGGGAGAGATGATTAACTCGGTGGAGATAGAGTGGGCGGGGTGGGGTGACATGTTGGTGACCTCATGTGACCTTGGTGATCTCATGTGACCTATGGCCTCTTTCACAAACAATGCAACGGTTTGTTGACCTCATGTGAGCTTGGTGATCTCATGTGACCTATGGCCTCTTTCACAACTTGCACGGCAGACAACACTCCGGTCCCCAGACCGCGATGTATTTTTTTAAAAGTAATGCTTTGCAGTGTACATTTAGTATTCAGTATCAATTTTGTTATTTGTGGCATGAGGTAAACTGCAAGTTTGATTTTCATATTGAAGATGTGTGCATATACATACCGATGGATCCATCATAAACACATGAGGTTGTCCAGTGACCAGGTTCTTTATAGTGAATTTTGCCTCTACAGCAGCTGCCTCACTTCCAAAACTGCAATTTGCCTATGCACCATTACAGATACTCATGTGAACTAAGAATCCCTGTTGATGAAGAGCAAAGTCTGCCTCTCAATAAAAATGGAAAAGTGTCTCAGGATTGATTTTAGTGGGCCAGAAAGGAAAAAATAAATCTTTCACAACCACGGCAAGCTGAACTGCTGAATGTGTGTTGCAACCTCTGCCCTGTTGTTGGTCCCCCGCCAACTTTTGTTGGCGAAGGGGGACTATAGAAATGCTCCCCGTCCATGTGTGCGTGTGTGTGTCCCTCGCGATATCTTTGGAACTAAGCAAGTGTGGGTGTCCATTTTCGCAACATAGATGTATTTCGAGTACGCGCTGGGTGGGATCCTAAGTGGGTCATGTGTCATGGGTCAAAGGTCAAATGAGGTCAAAAATATGGTAAAAAATAGGGTTAAATTGCTATAAACCTTGTCAACATGATATCTTTTGATCTAAGCAAGTATGGGTGTCCATCTTTGCACCTTATATGTCGCTTAAGTAGGCGGCGGATGAGTTTGGAGATGGGTCATGTGTCATGGGTCAAAGGTCAAATGTGGTCAAAAATTGCTTTAAACCTTGTCAATTGTGGTAGGATGATGAAACTTGGTGGGTGTGCTCAATATTCGGTGCCAAAAATTTTGAAGGTCATTTCAAGGTCATGTGAGGTCATTCAAGGTCAAATCCCTAAACATGTGGTAGGATGATGAAACTTGGTGGATGCGGTCAATATTCAGTGCCGAAAATTTTGAAGGTCATATCAAGGTCATGCGGGGTCATCCAAGGTCAAATCACTATGCATAGTTGTATGGTCATGAAACCTGGTGGGTGCACTCAACATTTTATGCCATTTCTTTTCAAGGTCATTCATGGGTCATCTGGGGTCATCTGAGGTCAATTCACTGCAAATGGTTGTGTGGTCATGAAATTTGATGGGTGTAGTCAACATTGATACCAGAATTTTTCAAGGTCAATCTGGGGTCATCCAAGGTATTGAAACTGCTATGGTTTAGAGCCTCTCTGGTTTCCATCACAATCCTCCCTGTGATCTTGATGTTACTTTTCCTCCTTTTAACTACCGCGATGAGCGGGGGACCTTTGTGGTTCGAGAACCGCCTTGTTTCCTTTGAAAAGAATGCATAGAAAAATTCTTTTAACATTTGATAAATCCCTTTCTTCAGATTAGTGGAAATTAAACTGAAAGTACTGTTGATCTCTGCTGAAAACTACACTACATGGATAATATATTGTTATTTAATTCCTAGCATTGCTAGAGCGGTTTTGTAAACATTTTTATCATCTACACTTCAGATTGTGTACTGTTGACTGAAGATTCCGGGAAAATGGGCATTATTTTGAAGGTCACACACAAATTTGCATGATTTGAGAGGATATCTGGTGTGACATTTCTGTCAGAAGACGTCTGCAAATTTTTCCTGTAATCGGCAACTATGATTGGTGGATAGCCAGTGATGCGACTGTCGTTGCATTCTCCTCCTTTAAACCATGAACTTCAAACTAGTAAACAAAACGTCATGAGCGTGTATTTATTATTAAATTCATGCAGTCTGATCCTGATCCACTGGATGCACCAAACCATATAGAGGATGTCGAATGTAAGTCACAGAGGGCATTGAATATAAGTCTGCTTGTCTTTATTATATGCATAACTTGATAGTAATTTTTCCCGGTGTGCTGCTCTGCTGGGGTCCAAATACTCAGGCTTACTCGATCAGGATCACTATAATCAGTCTGTGTGTTTTTGAAGCAGTTACTTGTAGTTGCAGTGAGTTTTGTTTACTTTTTTTTTTTTTTCCATGAAACATTGTCAGAACTAAATTAACCTGACAGATAAAATACTATCAAATCTCTATTTTGTACCTTTTTGTGCACTTTAACTTGTAAAGGGAGACAAATCACAGTAATAAATCTATATTCTGTATTTGACAACATATTGCATAATTGCTTGGAAAACAATTACTAACAATACAAGATTGATTAGTGCTCTTTGTGAGTTAGTAGCTGATAGTGAATAAGATGTGTCTCTTTGTACAAGGATTATGATGGTGACCTATTGTGAAACTGTACCAAAATGTCAAAGTGTCAAAACACAGCTGCCATAAATAGAATTTTAAAAATCCATCTCCAAAATTTATTGTGAGTGTGTGTGTGTGTGTGTGTGTGGGGGGGGGGGTGTACTAACTGTACAGCATCCATATAATAATGTAACCATATAATTGATGATATCCCTATATATATAAATTATACATAAATATATTTTGGTGTCCTGGATATGAAGTTGGAACTTCATGTATTTTATTTATGAAAGATTTGCAACAAATGCTCACAAATCTGTGCAATACAATTTGTGTACAGTACACACTTCATATTCAAAAACGTTACTCTCGAAATCTGCGGGTCACAATTATGTTTTTTATGAAGCAAGATTGGCTTTGGACCAAAAAAGGCTATTCATCTGTCCTTTGTTAGGCCAATAGCCACTTCTTGACATATCAGTCAGGACTGTCACCATACAAATAAGGAACTTAGACCTTTAACATTGGGATGTATTGCTAGCTCACATCAGGCTTATGGGGGGGGGGGGGCTTGGCCCCCACTTTGCAAAATTCATTGTTGATACATCACATCAGGCTTATCATAGCTCCACAAGAAAACAATAGTGAAGTATTGAAATGAAGTGCCAAGTTTACCCTCCACTTTGAAAATTGTTATGCTGCCACTGAAAAAAGTTTTAAAAAATGGCAAAAGAGGTATGATATTGTGAATGCAAGAGGTGCACCATTTTAGCATAAATGGAGAAGCAAAGTAGAAGGGCCCCTGATCATCTTATGATATTTGTCCTCTACTTTGCCTCTCCTACATTTTAACCCAAGGCAATGGGGAAAACTCTGTTCTATGGGCCTGACCAACTGTGGTTTGGTGTTTTTGCATTGATGGTATTGAAGGTATTTTATTTAATTTGCTCTATACATGTAAATATGTAAATCAGCCATTTTTTGGCAAAAAAAAGTGATATTGTAAATTTTAAAGAAAATGTGAGCAAAGTGAGTGAAAAAATACAGAATTTGGTGAGTCATTTGCAAGAAAAAATGCTAGACTGACCCTACTTGAAAGATCTGCCTGCCTCAAGAACATGATTCTTTTCCTTTTTCCCCTTCAAGAGACATTGTTTTCCTTTCTGTATACTTTCATGTCATTATGTTGATTATCATTATCATTATGCAGGATTGATTGTACTTCTCTCTTCCTTGGTGTCATATACTGTAATTAAGTAACATTAACAAGAACATTTTCCTCAGGATTTCATCAAAAGCTACAATCATGGAAAAAAGGTTGGAATACTGTCTGATTTAGGGAAGAATTGATCCCCCAGCTCTCCCTCAAGGGGCAATGTTGGTCTGAGTCATGTTGTCAGCAGCCTAGCAAAGTCTACCAATATTGATTAAGGGGGGTTATGGTAAAGGGGAAGTCCTCTGCTTTCTATTGAACAATGACGTGCACAATTGCAATCTGTTTCCTATTGCATCAAATGTTCCAACTATGATTGTAGTTATTCTAATGAACCTGTGGAATTTGTACATGGGTTATGTTAATCTCAGGAAAACTATGGGCAATTAATTGAGCTATAGTATTTTGATAATCTGAATTAGTCAAACAGCTCAAAAATTCTAGTGTAAGCACATTGGTGATGTTAATCTCAGGAAACCCATGGGCAATTAATTGAGCTATTTATAGTATTTTCATGATCTGAATTAGTCAAATGAGTCAAACATTATATTAGATTTCAAAATGAGTGAGACCTCATTATTTTTTGAGATGTGTCCATTCACCATGAGAGGTAAGACAATTTAATTTAATGGCCACAGGTAAAAAAAAGGTCTATGGTACAATATCAATGCACAGTAATAGCTAGTAAATAAATGTTGACCTAAATTTATACACTGTTTCATAATAAAGGTAGCTTGGGTGTTTTCAATTAAAGTATCTGGATGAAAACATCAGCAATTTTTTTTTTTTTTTTTTTTTCGGAAGTAGTATCAATTTTGATATCAGATGAAAGGCCATATTTTTTCATTGTCATCCTGAAATTTCAGTTTCCAAATCCATTTCTTTCCCAAGATACAGACAAAAATGTGCCATTTTAATGGTTAACCATTAATATCAGCACAGTGTTGAATAGGACCTTAGAATGTGCATTATCATTTCTACTATCAAAACCATGTGTTTCCCACGATACTTGGTGGTAAGTGTATGCACGTGCTAAGCTCTCATATCAGATAGAAAACACGGTACACATAAATCGGAACAAGCACCTTTAAAAGTTGTTATTTGAACACAACATACCTTTAAAGGTCCCAGGAAATGAGATGATAAACCTACTCCAAATCTTTACGGGGCATTCCATTCCAATAAACAGGGCCACAAAAAAGAATACACTACCAGTGACATCATTAGTGAAATTATTGATTTTCAGTCAGTGTCATGAATAGATTAACACCAGTCACCTGGAATTTTCTATTGCTCTCTGAAAAATCAATAGTTTCACTAATGATGTCATCACCAACTCAAATATTGAATGCTTTTTGGTCCCTCCTTGTAGACTTGACACAAACCACATCAATTCTATTTGCATTTCCTGGGACCTTTAACTTGGCAAATTATTAATTTCTTAATCATAGCATAGGAGAAATAATGCATTCTTAATCAATAAACCTCATACATCATTAACAGACCATTATGTAAGAACTGAATTCATCAGTTTCTTGTAAACCAATTCTGTGCAGTAACTTTGTACCATGGCCACAAAATGTTTTGTAATGACAACAAAGGCCTAGTTTCCACATGGCCAAGGATTGAACCCTCACATCAATATCCACCCCATGGAAATATGCAAGAATTCTCACTTAATTTGAAACCGATTATAGTGCAAGCATGCTGCTCAAAGAATATGTGCGTGTTTTGTGTAGTGCGAGTCTATTTTATGACACACACTCCTGAGGACCTGACATAAATTCTTCCAAACCATGGTTCGCAGAAGTTTGACAAAGGTCCTTGGTAGTTTAGCAACTGCAGTTTATTCCGTTTTAACAATAGGCAGTTCTATATATGTATATACCATACAAAAATTTGTGCGTATGTGTGTTTTATTGTTTAAATTGCTAGTAATTTGCAGTCATTGTCCCTTCCCTGAAAATTTTTACACTGCCACCAATTTGCCAAATATGTGTCTATTTATAATTAGAAATATTTGATTAAGAATAAGAAAACTAAATAAAGATACTTTTAGAACAAAAGATATGTGCAAAGGGGTGATTTTTTGGTGTCTACATATAATTAGTGTTGGCCACTTGCTGAAAATGGTACATGGAGATGATTGGTCACGGCTGACACCTTTTTTCAACTCGCTATCACCCATTGATCTAGTGTTTGCTATCACATAATGACCATCGCCTTTTTTTCAAAATATTTTTATAATCTATATTTAGAAAACTCACTTGCCGAATAAACCCCAGTTTTTGTACAAATTTCCCCAGTGGGCCAATTTTAAAGGGGAATTCTTTCAATTTTTCTGCAACAATTAAATTTCTGATACCACTGACCCGGACAGTTGGGGGGTCAGGGTTACCTCCAGTGACCTCTATGCTGACACAATCTTATATGCCACATAAGGGGCTAGGGAACCACCAGACCAAGACCATGGGTGATTTACCTCTGTGACCTTTATGTGACATTGGAAGCCCCAAAATTGTGTTGAGCCATAGGATCAGCAAATTGAGCCAAATTTGGTCAAAGAACTACTTGTCCAAGACTCATGGGGACTGTTCAGAGGCTGTGAATCTGTTGACCCTAGGAACTTTGACCCCATTGTGAATTTTACAAATGATGGTTGCCCTTGGGGTTTTTCAGGAAAAAATGAGAAAATCAGCCGAATTTGGCACATTTCAGTTTGCTAGCCAGCCCCCTCCCACCCCCCCCCCCATGAGCATTACAAATACAGTGTACAGGACCATTAAAAAAGGAGAGCTATGAGGCTTAAAGGTTAATAAGTCAGTTTCTTAAAATGCTGCCCTACACACTTAAAATACAGGGTCAAAAATAACCCTTAAAAGGGTAAATTTTGACCCGCGGATACGCAATTATTGCCACCGACTAAAAAACATCACAATTGACACCAGTGAATCTGGTCAAAAATTTGACCCCAAATTGTGGGTTAAAAATACCCCAGTGAGGGTTAAAATGACTATATTTGAAAAATAACCCTTTTGGGGTCAAAAATGACTATTATATTTAATAGTCATTTGGTTAAAATCGGCGATTATGCAAAAAAAAAAATCTTGATAAAGAAAATAACCCAAATTGTAGTTTGATTTCAACTACATCTTTTGTCAAAGATGGACTATATTTAGGGTCATTTGAATTTGACCCGTTTAGGGTAATTTGCAATATGATGCATTTCAAAACAGGAAAAAACCCGAATGTGCGTTGATTTTAACCACGGCGACAAGTGTCAAATAAAAAGTGACACGTAAAATGGGTGATATGTGAAACCCCCACCGTCGTTTTAAGTGTTGTAATGTATGTCCCCTTACTTTCAGCAATTGTATATTCAAGTTTTGTTTCAATTTGAGCAAATTGAAACATGCAAAAAACTGAGGTTTTGTGTTGAAATCTGCAGTTGTGAATATAAAATTTAAGACATAAAAAGAGGGGGAAATTAATACAAGTTGTCATGATCGGAGGGTGTCTCTAACGCCAACATTTCTCAAACTTTGGAAAAACACAAAGGACTCCTTTAACTATATTGATTTGTAAAAAACGTAAATATCCCATGATGGCGACACCTTCGTCAATAACAGAATAACGTGTAAAAATTGTGATTCTGGAAACTAGTTACAGAAATAGTACAGTAACAATTTGGTGAAATCAATCTCGCGATCTTGTGAAGAAATTGGGTTTGTGCAGATTGCCCTGTGGAAAAATTAAAATAAAAGATTCTCAAATTGGGTCTCACATGGTAAAATTTGAAGTTATATTGTGAATAATTTCCAGTCAGGTTCTTCGAAAATAATTTTGTAAACTCAACTCCATGTATGTCAACTTCAACAGGTGCCCGTTTCCTTAGAATGGAATGGAACATGTTTGGGAACTTTGTCTGTCCCAAAGGAAGCAGAAATGGTATTAAAACATTATCCTGTATATCATTGGGGTATAGAAACAAATCCCAACCAATACCATCTTAAAGGAATTGTATTTTCTTCTATTGGTGATGGGAATATCAAATTCAATAACAAAGAGAGTGCAAATGGTTTGAAAAAATATGACTATATAAAGGTCGGAGATATTATGAATCCCCTTTGCATCACAAGTGGGGTAGGGTATAATTAGAACTTTTTTTCAGCCGAACATTTTTATTTCACCAAAATTGGGTCTGAAGAATAAAAATCCAGGGACAATATTAAATTGTCCTTATTTTGTCTCGTTATAAATACAACTTCTGATTTAAGAATCACTGATACTAAATTTCAGATTTTACTCAGTTGAGCTGATGAATTTAAAGTGTCTTGACTGATGTTTTCATGGATGTAGAATATAATTATGTCTATGATTTTTTTGTATAAAGTGGCGAAACAGAGATTCACATAACAGGTTGGCGATATATTATCGGATTAATACTACATTCCGTCCTGTTTTATATTGAATAAAGACACTATCGTGATTTATCTGAAAAAATCAAAATATTTGAACAATTTTTTACATTTATATTATAATATAGAGAATAGTATTATTTAGTAAACGGAAGAATTGACAAAAAGGGAAGAAAAACTGCAGTGCTTCAAAGATACGATTCCCTTCAATTACGTGTTGTAGAAAGTGTCCAACGGACACAATGCCTAAAATAACATATTTTGTCCTTATTAGGGTGGCTTCTTCTTGTCCTATTATTGTAGGGATGTTAGGGATACCTATACTTGTTGCCAGACATGTCAAAAGCTGATATTTTGTGAGTTTGATTATTTTTTATTACTATTCCTGAATTAGCAAATCACTGGATAGTGCCTTTTAAGCAAAAAATGAAATCCCTTTTGTTTTTTCACAGGCATTTCTGTATCTAAGGCAGGTAAGAATCTATCTTATCTATATGAAATCGCTAATCACCATAACAGTTGTTGCCCCAAATCCTTATTGTCACATCTTTTTTTTTAAGAACTTGTGATTCAGAATAACCCCCCCCCCAAAGAACAGACAAGTTTCGCCTCCAGCTCATGGGGGGGGGGGCCTAATGGCACTATTTTGAAATCTTTGGGGTCTTTATATCAAATCAATACATATGTTTATAATAAATACGTGGGCGGTCATGGGGGCTTTGCCCACCCCCCCCCCAATTTTTTTTCTTGCCCCACTAGTTTGCCCCCCCCCCCACGTCACCCAGAAAATTGGTTTTTTGGCAAATTCGGCGATGTGGGGCCAAAAAATCACCACATTTGTGAAAATCAGTTGATTTTTGGCCCAAATTAGGTTTAAAAAAAAAAATCTCCAAATATCGATACTTCCCACGTCCCCCCCCCACGATTTTCTCCACTTTTGCCCCTCCGTCCCCAAAAAAAATCCCCCCCCCCATTTGCCACCCCCACCCCCCCCCCCCCCGCCCAGAAAAAGAAGTCGGGTGCCGCCACTGACAATATCCAAAGATCTGAATTGCACATTAAAAAATTGTGACAAGAATAGAAAGGACAAGAAAGAGAACCACCCAGTTCCCTCAGACTCCTGTGGCTGTGCATGTTTGACATTCTAGGACACTTTTTCCTTAAAAGTTTTTTTTATTCATTGGGGACTTGATAAGCCGAAGTACTACTCGGGTTACGAGCTGTATGTAACAGATTACGCAATAGTGGTGGTGTGAGCCATTCCCAGCCATTTCCTGTTTGATTATGGATGGGAGTTGGCCTGGGTGCTGGTAAAAAATTATAGTGATAGTCCTTTCACCGAAGGTAAATTATATTTGAATAAGTTTTGGTGCAATATGTCTTTGAAGACCCGTAAAATAGGACGTCACAATGTGACCCCCTAGCTGAAAAATAGATAGACGAATATACCTTAACACTTTCGCGGTTAAAAGATCGTAACCGGAATAAAGCACGCGTGCTTAAAAGTTTAAAGAAGAATGCTATAGGGCCTATACACTTAGTGTAATTGAGCGCTATTTGACGGAATAAAACGGGTAATGGAGTCTGCGGCTTTTAGTCCGTAAAGAACAATAAACCCCTTAAATATTAGCAGTTGCATCTTTCTTACTAGTTAGATTTAGGCTCTTATACTTCAACGTCAAGATCTACCCCCACCGGCTACTTCTTTGCAATGGTCCTTGAAACGGGGGGGTAACAGTTTTCATGTCTCGTTTATACCAACCCGGCTCACTCCTTCTTTCCTCTTTACCTTTTTCTTACCGCCCCAAAATGACTAAACCCTCTTTGCTTTTATAAATTACCCCCAAAAGAAAATTCCTTTTATCGCTACGAAGGGATTAATTAAACTTCGTATTGTCGATATATAACATACTCCTGTTATACCCCCGTTGCATTATCGTTTATTTCCGTCGCTTGTCAGATGTTGGAACGCGGGTGGTTGCGCTATTCCATATACACACGCCGCAGGTAACCATAACTGCTACAGCTGATTGCTAGAGACGGCGCCTCATGTGACAATTAGAGCGTCTGTTGTGAAACCACGTCCGTGCACATATCCTATTATCTACAGCAGATGTCTATGACCCGGGGGGGTATATCACGTGGCCGTTATACCATAAGCATTGCAGTGCGTAAGATTAGCGGCGAGATGTTTGATTGCGCGGACTTTGTTGATACCCCCAGTTGCGAGTCTATCGTGTTTAACAGCGCATTATGTTGATCTATAGGACACCGGTGACATGGGGAAATTCTGTGTAATACGTAGAGATCCGTTGTATACCCTATATAAGCTGATGTAAAGAAGATGACGTCGCAGCACACGAAATATTAACTGCGTACTGTCAGCTTGCTTATACTCCCAACCACATCGTGGCTGTGTCACTTTAGTCCCCCGGGACATGTTGTGACGGTCTGATATTGCATTTCCACGGGGGTTCCCCTATTCCTATTTCCACTGTCAGGCACGTGTAGTACTATTTACCAAGGCTATTGTGGCACTCATAGCGTGCGACAAATGTAATGATTATGTAACAACTTCCCGGTTCAGTCCGATTGCCGCAATATGCCGCCATAAGGGTTGATTTCTTTTGGGGGTACCCCCTCGGCGGTTTGTTAATTGAATACCCAGCACAAACGATGGGGTTTTAGTACTAGTTCCTGGGCTCCCGGAAGAAGGTTAAGACAAGAAGGAACGGTAAGGACGTGAGAGGGGGTGGTTATAAATCTAGACATAAAACATTTCATACCACCAATTTCACCAGGCCGTGAAGAATAATAAGTCGGACAGCGGCTGGGGTAAGATCGGGAGTGGCAATTATAAATTTTAGGACTAGTTTTAGTATTTGTGACGGAATATAAAGTGCAATTAGTGGAGTATCGCTTTATCGTAGCATTTCGCTATTAAAACGACCCGAAAAATAGGAAATGACAAAAAAATTCAAATAAGAAAAAGAGAGGAGAGAAATAATGCGTATAAACCAATTTAGCCATTAAACTTTTAACCCCCGTCATTACGGAATAAAGCCCAATACTTACTATCGGGAGTGGCAATTTTAAATTTTAGGAACTCCCGTTTAGATTTTGACGTAATAAAGTGCAATTTAGTGGGGGTATTTTCTGCGCTTTATCCGTAGCAAGCGCTATTAAAAACGACTCTAAAATAGGAAATTGACGAAAAAATCAAATAAGAAAAAGAAGACCGATGTCTAACCAATTAGCCATAAACTTTAACCCCCGTCATTTTTATTACGGAATAAAGCCCCAATACTACTATGATGCGGTTTGGTTATTCCGTAATTTGTAGGTAGTGAATGCGACTGTCGTCAATTTGCCAGAAATGGCCGGGGAAATGGGCGTCATGCCACCACCATGGCTAATCAGGTTAGTGATAGTAGTGCGCCATCAGTAAGATGGACAATACCTGCACCGCCTGCCGACATTGATACGTATAAGCATAAGCAACTTCAGTTTCTTTTTTCAGTGAGTTAGGGGTCAATAACGTCACGGTGGCCTAACAAGACCCATTCCCACGTTTTGGTTTTTGACCGCCCAGATAATCCCAATACAATACATGCCCAATACATACCACTGGTTCCCATTAGGCCCTTGAAAACTCAATTATGAGTTTATCGTCACATTTTTTCAGCCCCTAATGAGGGAAACTATTTCATTATTCATATTTGGCTACATGCGTATTTTACAGTGAAATGAACAGACAGGATTAGAAAATATGAACAATATTGGGTTCTATTTTTTTAGACTCATTTCGAGACTTCCGAGACAGGTTTCCTACCAAAACTTCCAATATGACTGAAAAAAAAGGTGACGCTTGAACAGAATTTTTCAAAAATAATGGAATTATTTCAGAGTTTTCGGCCGCTAACGCGGCCCAAAAAATTAAATGCGGGCGGGGGGACGAGAAACTAATAATCGAGTTTCAAGGGCCTTAATGAAGCCAAACTGTGTGTTATTGGCAAACAGGGTGATGTCTAAATTCACCAGTCATCACTGTCACAGTGTCAGACCCCCTACCTATAGTTCTGCTAAGCATACGCTCAACTATAGTGTCTTTAATGTTTGTCATTAAACAGATGTGAAGTTATCAAAAACACTGGATACCGTTCCCCTGTTCTACCTCAACTTTGTCGATCTCAATAATCCTCTACATGTACGATATATCCCTGTCTTTCACTATCCAAAAACAAATTGAGATCCTATATAATGTGAGGACATATGTGAAAAAAAAACATAAAAGAATAGAAAATTAAAATTTGAAGAGAAAATTGCGACTACATCCTTAGCATGAGAAAAGGTGTTTCTCTGGAAAATGATTGGATTTCTACTGTTTTTGACTTGACTGTGTACTCTGCAAACACTTCCTGCGAAGCAAACGCAGAGGGTGTGTGCGCTGAAACGATTTCGTAGATGCGGGATTTGTTGTTCTCAGGTAGTTGGTTACTTCTTTGAATACTTCGGTGGTAGGGATGTGATACAGCGAGTTGGTAGGTCTATCCATTCGTATATTGTCTTTGGAAAAAAGGAAGTTTTGTAACAGTCCTTTGTTGCAAGTGGTCTAAGGTGTCAAATGATATGCTCCATTAGTCCCACCGGCCCCTGTTGCCGTCATCCCCAAATTGTCAAAATAAAAACATCAAATAACAACAAACCAGCCATAGGAAAAATTAAAAGTGTCTTTAAGGTAATGGTGGTCAACTTTGAAAGTGTAAAAAACAAAGTCTTCGCTTGCAGCGTGCCTTAGCCAAATAATGTCCTGATATAATATTAGGGACAGAAACCTGGTTGAAAACCACGGGGGAAATTGGCAATAGTGAAATTGTCCCTGATACACTTAACAGTTATCCCGAAAGGACGGGAAGGTAACTATGGGTGGGGGTGATGATAGCGGTGAAAAGTGAACTTGGGTGCGCCCACCACCTGACATGGACACCTAACTGTGAGATTTAGGGTTCAGATTAAAACTTGAGGTAGTAAGTTATTAAATATTGGCACTTTCTATCGCCCTCCAAATCAAACTGACCCAAATTATCTGAACGAGTTGGAGTGTCCCTGTCCAAGTTCAAGAATCCCCACAAAGAACATATATGGCTAGGCGGTGATTTTAACTTAGAGCATTGATTGGCCCACTAAACGGGATTCCACTTAAAAATCTGAGTCAACAACTTATTGACATGATGGATGACTTTAACCTTGAACAAGAGGTGAGAGAACAACAGAAAAAAACAACATTCTGATATTTATTCATTACCAATAATCAAACTCTAGTTGAAAAGTCTTCATCATACCAGGGCTTAGGGACCCTGACGGTTATCGCACTGGTCTTACCCCAATGTCGTCTTTACCCCCAGTATTGTAATCAAAAACCCCATAAATCTTCCTTTATAATAAGGGTGATCTGGATGGTATGAGATTTGAATCTGAGTAAATTTGGTAAGCATTCCCACTGAAGGACACAAACATGAGCGATGTTGAAAGCCTAATGGTCCCAATTCAAAACTAAACTGCTTGAAACTATGGATACTTACATTCCATTCAAATTAAGTACAGAAGAAACAAGCTCCCTGGATAATAAAAAAGTCAGAGAATTTTACAGACGAAGCAGCGGGCCTTCAACCGAGCAAAAAAAGCCAAAGTGAGGCTGACTCACAGATATAGAAAAAGGAGGATTCCCGGTCGCCTATAAACGGCCTGTACAAAATCTTTGTCACCACAAATACGCGCTATTGGGGTTATCGTTGTGTTTTTACCGAGAACACGCGAAAAAGGAACGAACACAGATCCTTGTGCGATTACCGTGAAGCGTATTATCGAACGCAAACGCAGTGGTTGCGTAAAGATTTTGCATGGCACAAGATCGAAAGGTGCTCGCGGTGTCAAAATCCCTCCTATCATTTTGTAATGGTTTAGAGTGGGGGTGGTTGTGGACCATAAATAATTTCCTAATTGTAATTTTAATATTTGTTATGTCGTTGTGTATGATGGGGGAAAAACAAGTATGATGAAAATATGTTTTCTCCATCACATGTCACCAAAACGCACTGATTACAATTTTGTGAATTCATCGGTCGGTGGTTTGAATAGTTGTAGCAAAAAATGTGAATTAAATTGGTCAGTGTCTGACATTTGAAGAAGTTCTGATGACAAAATCTCAATTTTGATAGAGTAGTAGTAGAGTAAGTGGGGGTGTGTGGGCGGGGGGGGGGTGTTGTCGATCGGGTCACCCACCTGTAATAAAGAAAATGGGATATAAAAGATCATGTGTATCTATAGTCCACTTTGCCACAGAGCTTTTTTGAGGATTTCCCCCCAAAATATATCTTAACCCTTCGACACGGGCCGATTCTGTATACGTTATAGCACATAAGTCCAGTACGATTTAGAGATGGCGTCACAAATACTTCAGGTCATTTGGAAAGGCCATTAGAAAAGATTATCAGGAAAGACTCGGCTTGTTTGGACTAATTAGATGTGCATGTTTCATGCTGATTCTGAATATGCACGGGAAAATTAATAATTTTGACCTTTTGAAACAAATTGAAAATTTTGATGTTGAGCGACTGGAGTCGCTTGCCTTGTTCAAAGGATTAATACAGAACAATCGCCCCAGCAGAGCAACCACTGTAAAGGACGGTATAACGCATTGATAAATTAAAGGTGCTTGTTCGATTTATTTCTATTGTTGTTACTCTAATGATCATATGAGGAGCCTGGCCGCACATGGAAACAAACTTGCGGGTGCATGGTAGAAGCATACTGCATATGCAAAGCCCTATTCAACACTGGGATTAATATTGATGGTAACCATTAAAGGCCGGTTTTTTTGGTTTTGACAGAAAGAACAATAATGGGTACATCACATTAGCATTTTCTTAAGTCAAATATTTTTACTAAAGACTGAATTCCCTAATTTTACTGTGGAATATGGTTTTTACCTGTCTACATATATTGAAGATAATTGAATGGGTTCTCAAACAATTTGCACAATTTCTCATAAATTTATTTAATATTGTCGTCATTTGAAGAAAAAATTCTTACCATTCAAAAATGACGTTTTTCTAAAATGTTCTCAAGCATATTTTTAAAAGGAATTCCAGTATTGTTGATTACCTTATCATGTTAATACATATTGGTCCATGGGTACATATTTTTGGGAAAAAAAGTCCATACCATTAGTTTTATGAGGGCGACAAACAGACGGTGCTATTGTACTTGATGGACTTACCTGCGAGTGTTTTGTGCTTACAAATCGTATAGAGAATTGATAACCAAACTTAGTTTTTTGTACCTTTTTTTTCATTATCAATTTCACTACTCCAAAACGTAAATTAGCTCTGGCCCGATCTTAGACCAAAGGAAAGACCGATGATTATGTGAAAGCATTCGAGACCCCAGACTGAAAGCCGGGTGGGCATTGCACAATTCCGGCTTCCTAAGCGTGAACTCTCTATTGCTTTGATAATTGATCATTTAAAATAAACAATCGATGTTTTTTTTGCGACCAGTCAAAATACAAAGGCGGCCAGCATCATGAAAACGGTGAATTTGTTGATTGAAAATACTGTAACGAATGTTGCGGGTGCGGACCAAAGACACGCGTTTGCAAGTTAAAGCTGAAGACGCGCCAACGATAACGCTACGAAATATTCGAGATGCGTAAAATAAAATGCATTTGCGAACATTACGAATAACCCCAATAGCGCCGTCCAATGCCGGCAAACCAATGGCGGCCCAGACCGGGATCTCCTTTGCTATATCTGTGGGCTACATTGGTTTCTTTAGAGAATTAAGAAAGAACTCACACAAGGAAGACGAGCAAGAAAGAAATGCTCATAGAAGCTTATTCAGAAATTTCTGTGTGGAGTCTAAGAAATAAATTTCTGGTCCTTTGTCAAAAAGTTAAAGAAGGATCATCTATGGCATACCTGCCCTGAAAGATCAGAGTGTGTTTTGATCTCTGAAAATATAAAAAAGGCTGAAATCTTAACAAACAATTCAAATCTGTGTTCACCAAGGAGGACATGAAGTCAATCCAGACCTTCAACCAAGCAAATTCCCTCCATTTGCGGAATATTACCATTCTCACTGAAAGGACTTGAGAATGATTAAAACATACGAAAACCCAAAACAACGCCACAGGGCCTGATAACATTCCACCTCTCACACAGGCCACTTGCCAGATGACTGGAAAATGCTAATATTTCACCATATATAAAATGGGCTGATCGCCCAAAAGCATTTAATTATCGCCCTGTTTTTTAGTTTCGGGTCCATGTAAAATATAGTAGGAACATGTAGTCCATTCAACATATAATGAAACATTTTGACCAAACAACATATTAACATCACAACAACATGGCTTCAGAGCAGCCCATTCTTGCGAAAACTCAACTAATCCAAACAATCCATGACTTACCACCTCCCCTCAAACAAATGTAACCAGTTGATGTGATTATCATGGATTTTCCAAAGCGTTCGACTGTGTTCCTCACAAACGTTTTGATTGCCAAATAGATCAATATGGGCTAGGTGGTAAGTCACGGAATGGTTGTTGGATCCTAAGGGACGCAAACAGAGTGTTGTTGTTGGAGGGGAACATTTCAAACTGGACAGCGGGACTCGGGCGGCCCCGGGGACGGACTGGGTCCTTTACTATTTAGCGTATATAAATGACTGCCAGATGACCTGCACCGTACAGTGCGTCTGTTCGCAGACGGCTGTGTCATTTATACTAACCTCAATAGTACCCGTGACGCAGAGTTACTCCAAAAAGGACCGTGAGACTCTTCGCTTGGAGAAAACGCTGGCAAATGAATAGTTCAACCCGACAAATGCTATGTTCTCGTTACATTTCTAAACTCCAATCATTATTCCACCTACCTATGGGCAACACTCTGTACTCCAGGAAACACCAAAATCACTCATATCTCGGTGTCGACATCCACCAGATTTGAAATGGAATTACCCACATCCATAGAATCTCATATTCTGCAGCAAAACTTTGGATTTGTGGCAGAAACCCCATTCTTGCACCCAAAGAAACCAAAAGTCAAGCTACAAAAAGCTTGTGCGCCCATTGTGTGATATGCCTCGCAGAGTATGGGATCCCTACACAAACGAACACACACATGAAAATCGAAAAAAATCCAACGGCGTGCTGCAAGCATGGTTTTCAATAATATGATTGGAGATGTTGTAGGTGTCAGAACTAATACATAAACTTGAGTGGGAGTCCTTATAGTATAGTTTGATATGTCAGGATATTTAGATCCCGTGGGATTTTCGTGCCAAAAAATTGATTATTGGTAACTTGTCAATTTTGGGGTGTGATTTTCATTCAAAAACGTTAGGTGCCATTTTTTTCAACAACCCGGTCAGTGCAGTTTGAATTTCAAAATGGGCCGCCATGTTTCATTATATTTTGTCCTATATCGCGGGCTCCCCTATGAGCAACTTAGAGGAGTAAAATGGTGGCAATACCCATGTTTGTGATACCGGGAATTCCATTAAAAGCATTGTTCTTACTTGTAACTGATTTGGTTTGGCCGCCATCTGAATTTCAAAATTGGTCGCCATTTTCAAAATATGTTTATGTCAGTATTTCGGCGTCATGAGCAACTTAGAATAGTAAAAATGATGGCAAATACCCATTGTTTGTGATGCCAGAGATTCCATTAAAAGCTTGCCTTGCTTGCCTGTCACTAATTTGGGTTGGCCGCCATCTTGAATTTCAAAAGGGTCGGCCTTTTCAATTACATGATGTAAACAAATTGGTCCCATATCTTGGCTTGTGAGAGTAACGTTAGAGAAGTGAATGAAAGTGGTGGCAATCCCATGTTTGTGATACCAGCGATTCTATAAAAGCAGTTCCTTATTGTATCTTAATTGGTTTATGTATCTAATTTGGTTTAGTCGCATTTGAATTTTCAAAATGGCCGCCCATTTTTTCAATTAATGTGCCCAAACGGGAAAAAGCCGATCTTATAATCCGTTTATTCCGTCGATTTATAATCCGATAAGGCCTAATTAGACGCCATTCAAACAGAACTCAGTGCGACTTCACTGCGCCGGCGCTTTGGTAGATTTAAGGGCGGGGGATAAACAGAACATAGGCATTGGCGCAGAAACTCCAGGGACCTCTTGGATGGAGCTGTTTCATATTTTAGTTTCAATCTGATGTTTGTAACAATTAGAGTGCTTAAATATGATTGAAAAAAAACTTCCCCAGTATGTACTTTTTTAAATCCACTTGGATTTAGCTTGGTTTGATCAGACTTCAATAAATTAATTTATGAGTTAAAAATAAGGGAAACAAAGAAGTAGGGGTGGAGCAATTGCGACACGGAGATGGGTTAAGGTATGGTGTAATTAAGTTTATGGGAGAACTGCAAGGTGTCTTCGATCTACCTTTTCTGCGTACTGAAAAAACCTTGTTCCGGAGTACTGCAAAGCCTCGATCTACTTTTCCGCCGTACTGCAAGCAGACGTGTCAGATAAATTCCTCCGGACTATACATCAGTGGACCCATCATGGAAACCAGATATGTTAAGGAGACCTCCAATGACTTAGACTGCCCTCTATAGGCTCTACAGTGTTTGCCTTGTCAAGGGATATCCACTTTTGTTGTAGATCCTAGCACAAAAACTGTCATAACACTTTATCTTGTCATTCCATAACACTTATCACGAAAGAGCAATGAAACTGCAATCTTCAACAGGAAATACTAACGGCTTGAGAGTTGGTTGAGGTCCATGCTTGTTTTGATTAACTTCATGCTATCACAAAGTATCTTGAATCCATCAGCACACCTATGAAGGGCTGGTCTGTATTCACCAATCACCACGAACAATCCTCAAATCTTACTGGAAGCGTTTAAGCGTGGTGTAGAGTACCTTGTAACCAATATCCACGGCGTACCCGGAGGGGGGTGGGCTTGGGGGGCTAAAGCCCCCCCTCAAGTTCTCAAGAAAAAAAGGAAGAAGAAAGAGGAAGCGAGAAGAAAAAAAAAGGAAAAGACAAGAGAAAAGAAGAAAAGATGAAAGGAAAAAGAAGCGGGAAAGAGAAGGAGAGTTATTTGATGTTTGTCATGGCAAATTCCGGATCAAAAAGTGTCGGAAGAAGTACGCAAGGAAAGGCGTTATCAGGTCTTGAAAACCCTGAAACCTCAGGAGCCTCCTTGAAC
This sequence comes from Ophioderma brevispina, assembly GCA_023653785.1. Taxonomy (NCBI): domain Eukaryota; kingdom Metazoa; phylum Echinodermata; class Ophiuroidea; order Amphilepidida; family Ophiodermatidae; genus Ophioderma; species Ophioderma brevispina. The sequence goes on along the minus strand of JAMKCH010016648.1, from coordinate 4,100 downwards.
CCCGCCGGGCCGTTGCCCATGGACCCCACCAGGGGCCCTACGCGCGGCCCCTGGACACCACCGTTAGTCGCTCCGCTCGCATTCATGGTTAGAAAATTCTTTAGTCCATCCACCCTCAATAAAAATTCTGGGACGCCTATGAGACAAGATATGGTGGGTGTCTTAGAAGTGGTAAATTAAATCTTCAGAGACCAGACCCGAGCTGCACTTGGTCAAGACCTCCCGCAGATGGCAAAAAAAAAAATTCTCCTGAGTTATATGTAGCAGGTAGAGAGTCTACCTTTATTCCAGCAGGTAGACAGGGAGAGTGGGAGATTGGTCTCGGTGCCCTTGGGGAGCTTGTCAAATTACACTTGATAATGATCTCTACAAATATGCTTGACTTGTACAATGTCTGCACAAATAAATGATGTTTAAGTTTGCACTGACAAGAACTTGGGAAGCTCTAAATCTGGTGATTTCATGGTGACTAAGTCAGGAATTCCATTCACAAACATGTTCGTGGACCAAAAGGGAACAGCTTATCAGCGTTTTCTGTATCCGCAGGACACTCTTCTCATCAGATGGCTTTCTTCTAATCCCAAATGACAAGAGTACTTTTGTCCATGTAATGTGTGCGTCTAACAGGGAACCGCCAAGTGACTCTCGGGTAGACTTAACACCGGCTGATGCATCAAGCTGGTTGGAGATCCAATACAATTTGTGCATGGCAGTTGTTCGAGTTATCCATAAAGGTCCAACCATGGTACAATGCTCTTTTTTGCCAACACCTTTGTTCAAAGCATCGTAAGATTGTATCCCAGTATGATGCAGAATGTGATTTCTTTTCAACAGAGAGATATTGATAACCAAGAAAGCTCAGGAACATGGCAAACGGTCTGCAGGCATGCTCCGGTCAATTGACATCGGAGTTTGACTATAAATCAAATTAGTACCACTGAATTCCCTGCTGTCTCATATTGAAACAAAGTCTCAACTGACAGATACTTGGGGAAAGCTCTACTCATGAATATGAAATAGCAGCAAGAGCTTAGTGGGCACCCTCAAAATTCCATACAAACCAGGTGGTATGGCTCCAATATGGTGAGAGCACTCCACTCGAGAGGAGGCAGACACCTTAATCCCAATGCATGTACTTAATGCGTCCAAGACTGACGGAGAGGGAGAAATCAGGGATATAGATGTATATTCATCAGACACGGATTGTACTTCATTTACCTATGGATTTGGTTCAACAAACGCCTTCCAGCTTTCTTAATCACCGGAAAGAAAAGGAAAAGCGAAGCTCACAATTGACATACGTGCAATGTGTTGCAGCAGTTGGAAGCGCACCAAACAAATAAGGTCTACTAGGTCTGCACGATTTTAGAGGTAATGATTGGGGAGAAAAATTTGCTGGCATATAAGAGTTGGTGGATACCAAAAGCATAGATTCAAGCTGTAGCGCAATAGGTGTATTCCAGAAATTCGTTAGGATAGTTTTGACCTAGACCGCATTTAAATGTTCTTTTGAAAACTTTTTGATGCATGTCAAGAACCAGCAAAGCAGCACATTGGGCCAAGAACAGCGATCGTAAAGGCAGTAAGAGGGGGGGGGGGGGGACTTGGTAACACAATTGATTCAACAAACAAGTCAAGAAGGCTATACTGACTCATCATCATCATCATTCTGTCGTCCGCGAAGGTAACGTCGAGAAGCCAAGGACAAATTTGTACTAGGAGGCCTTATCCTCATGTGTTGCTGGATTTCACTTGCATACAATCCAAATATATTTAGCAATACATCAGGATAACTACGTTTCTTGCCACGGCTAAGTTTTCCCTCAAGGTAGTTGTCCAAGAACATTTCAGGGTGAGAGAAGGGTGGTCAGTTGGCCAACAAAAATGGAGACGTCTCTTGTAATGCGTTTCTGATAGGAGTGGTATTCCATATACCTCATTGTTGGAAAAAATGATCTCTCCAGCTGAAGTTAAGTACTCTGTATATAACAGCCATTAATCCTATCCTCAATCTTTTGTTATGGTCCAAGTCTCAGCTACATAGATGAGTAACCCCTGTAGTCATGTAGCCTCTAATGGAATTTCAATAGCCGATTTTTTTTCTTGTGATGGAAGCAAAAAAAAAAATCCTCTTTTTTTTTTTTGCATTTTGTCAAGTTTGCATGATAAAAGTTTTTGGTGTCTCAAAAAGGTGGAAACATGAGAGTATTAACTACTTATTTCACGAAAATAATTATTGTCATGCCTACACCTCAAATAAAGTTTCCGATGTCATAGACGCAGTAATTGTAAAATAACTTTATGGTAACTGAAGGAGACAATCCAATATCAAAGTTAAATATTTCAAGGATGTGGTTTAAAACTAGTAGAATCTGTAATTTATATACTGATGTTTGGGTTACATTTCACGATTATTACATTATTAATCAAAACATACAAAAATTGCCTGGTGGCAGCCATTTTGAATCTTCCCTGGGGCTAATTCTCTTCATTGAATAATAAGGCATGCAGTGATTTGGAATATCATCATAGTACATGCAATACTACCATTTTTAAGACTGCGTTATTACTGGGTAGGCTGAGATTTTAAAACAAGTGTATTAGATATGGCGGCCATTGAATCCAAGATGGCGGCAAAACTAAATTAGAACAAGTACGCCAGGTGCGGTTATGGACTCCTAGTGTCACAACATGGGTATTAATAACCACCAGTTTTACTTTTCCACGTTGCTCACACGCCAAGATAATAGGACATAACATAATTTAAATGGCGGCCCATGTTGAAATTCAATATGGCAGCCAAACCAAATCAGTTTACAATAGAACCGATGCTTTTAATGGAATCCCTGTTACCAACATGGGTATTGCCACCAATTTACGCTTCTAGTTGCTCCTAAGCCGAGAGATAGGACAAAAAATACTGAAAAATGGCGGCCATTTTGAAATCCAAAATGGCGACTGAAGGCGTGGTTGAAACAAATGGCACCTAAGATTTTTTGAAATCCGCACCCCCCAAATTGACAAAGTAAGCTATTAAAAATCAATTTTGCACAAACATCCCACGGAAACCTAAAAAAAAAACCAAACTGTAACTATTAGCTACCAGGAGGAACAGTTTGAACATCCTGCACAAAGCCATCGGGGCACCTAAGGCATCCCGTTGCAAATTACCTTCAGCTGCTTCAAAGACGAACTCGCCGTTCCAAAGCAAACAACTTCATGAACATTACTCACGTCCTTGCTTTTGCAAATGTTTTCTTTCATACCTCGAACAATTAGAGATTGGAATATTTACCAGAACACATATCTTCTAAACAGACCGGACCAATTTAATCAGCTGTGTCAAAATTACGTCAAGAGCCAGTCAAGCCAAGACTAAGTTCCGTCATCAGCATTGCGCCACCATTTCCTGCATGGTTTGTCCACCCGGGGATGTTGTGCATGATCCAAGTAGAATAGAAGAGGGCTGATTTATTATTGGTATGACGATAGTGACGGATCTGGCGTGAGAAACTTTCTCGAAGAAATGCAACCTGGTCGTATCACGACAATCAAGACTGTATGAAAAATATTAACAATTTTTTTTAGACCGCACGAATACTTCGGTGGGTCTATATTACTGTGTTTTTTGGAGATCCAATGGGTTTCGTTAACTGCGTGTGTATCTTATATCGTATTGTATTGAATTTCGCATGTGTGTTTGGATGACTGGGAAATAATGCAGCGTTTTCGTTTGGCGACAATAAGGGTGTTAAAGCAGTTTAGGTCTAAACAACAAATTGGTTGAAATTTGTGTTCGTGACGTGTCATACCGCTCCTTTTGGATGTGGTGCATTGTAGATGGCCATTAAGTTATTGTGAATAGCAAAAGTCCAATCAACAGTAACCTCTGGCAAGCTTCCCCACTTGCCAACCCATGTCACTTGTAGCCTTGATGTTATACCTTTGTCAATCAGTGTGCCTTGCAATTTGTTTTGTTTACACTAATTAGGGTCACTTAACCTTGCAAGTAACTTCCAGTGTCTGTTGTATTTCCAGGCTCAACACCTTTTCGGCAGATGATGCTAGTAAGCTCTAGTACATAGTTTTACAATGGACTA